>JARJHM010000704.1:42500-166360 GCA_033356055.1 Carex pumila
ATTAACTGAAAAAATTCCTTTTTGAGTTAATGCAGAGGATATGCATTCATTATTTATATGTTAATTTCTTAGTCACACCTGTTTTGTTGCATCATAAAATCACACATGGATTAGATTGGTGTTTGTCTTCTTGGTTTCAACTACTATCTATATATAATTAATGACTAGAACTAAGCTGTTCTTAAGCTCACCAAGGTGTTTGATAAGCTAACTCTAAAATCTATTAGGTTAGCTTCAAGCAATAAATCTAAACCGTTGAAATCGATTTACTTCACGAGTGATGAATTTACCTGTAAAGTTTTTAGAATTTCGAATTAATTTTGTATAAAGTCAAGTAGTCAAAAATTATTAAATAAAATAAATGCACTAAAATTAATTTATAAACCTTCTAATTTTGACCGCTTGACTTTATACTAAAATCATTCAAAAACTTAAATCTTTGCACATAAATTCATTACTTGGGAAGTAGATAAATTTCAACGACTTAAATTTATCGTTTGAAACCGATATAATATATTTTGGAGTTAAGCTCACCAAACACCTTGGTGAGCTTAAGAACACCCTAGTTTTACTCATAATTAATTAATTTGTTTGGGACTGATAATAACTAGATTAATTATTTTAAATTTAATTAAGAAATTGGCTCCTCGTAATTGATTGTTTAAGTAACATATTATATGTTGTAATCCTTAACAAACTGAGTGCTTAATTAGCTAACTTGTACTGGTATATATAATACAAAACGATGAGTAGATCTGATCAAATTTTTGTAAGCTAGCATAGGAAATCTCATATACTTTGTGAGCACATGAGCCTAATCTCTAGCAATTATTATAAAATTAAATATACAATGTTTACAAAATGAAGATCCTCTTACACTTTTAATTTGTGACAATATATTGGCTCCAAAATAAAGTTTTGAATTTTGACAATTACCCTTTTTAGACCTCATAATTGATAATGTCGTATTGATATCAAACGACGAATTCAAACCATTGAAACAAATTTACTTTAATTACAAATAATGCATTTATATGCGAAAATTTTAAATTTCGGAATTAATTTAACATATATAGAGTCAAGTGAACATTTTTTTTACTACTTGATTCTATACTGAATTAATTTAAAATTTTAAAATGTTCACATGTAGGCATATCACTCGTAAGGTAGATCGGTTTCAAACGGTTTGGATTCGTCATTTAAAGTCAATCCGATAAATTTTAAAGTTCACAAAAGAGTTTGGTGAATTTAAGAACACCCTATTAGTTCTACTCCTATATATAATCAAATTTAAAACTTATGTTTTTGGTTTCAATTAGTGAAGAAAAAATATAACGTGACTAAAAAAAATGGAAGACAATCATCTCATACGAATAGTAATGTAATGTGTTCTCACGCTGTAACTACACATGATGTAATTGATCGCGTTTAACAAAAAAAATATTTTTTAATTTGTTGTCAGGAAAAAATGTTAAATAGATATGAAAAATTTACAAAATAAGTAAAAATAAAGAAACAATGTTAGAAAAAACTGATAACATAATAATGTGTCACAAAACATAACATGATTATGTCAATTTGTGTGATTTTCGATCAAAGAAAGACATAACATTCAAATGATCATGTCACACAATATGCGAGTCACATTCCGTGATTACGTACCGTATCATATCACTGACATATTACAACAAAGCCAGATTTTTTTTTTTTTTGGAAATAAGGCTCAAAGGCCCGTTTCATATAGAAACAAAGTAAATTAATTACAAAGACTACGACAAAGCCGATAATGACATAACTAATTTCATTCTCTAATTTTAATAAAAAAAAATAGAGGGTGTATAATATAAGAGGAGAGTTCAAATGCCTCCATTTTTGTGCCTCCATTTTTAAAAGCTTGAATAACTCAAAGTTTAAAATTTTAATGTCAAAATAAAACCGTTAGATGTGTTCTATGTTATTTTCTCTATATGCTCATAAAAATTTATCACATTTTGATTTTAATTTTATGTGAATCAATAAGTTAAATAATCAACGTCTAGAAATTATCCACAATAGTATGCAGTTTTACAAGCTCAAGATGACAACCAAAACAAAATTAAAATGCCATAATTTTTTATACGTGCATAGATAAAATGATGTAGTTCATATTCAACGATTTTATTTTGAATTTTAAAATTTAAATTTTAAGTTATTAAAATTTTTAAAAATAAAGACATAATACAAGCACAAAAAATAGAGACATTTAAATCCTCCTCATAATATAATAGCTGTATCAAAACATAATCTTCATGGACAACTTTTAGCGTGGCTTCAACATTACTATACGCGCGAGCGAGGGTACACAACTAAAGAGATACAATTATGTGACAATTAATTAGGTACGAATATGATTGTATGAAAGCTCTGAAAGATTTGAGTGTTGAATGATTAATTGAGCGTATCCTTTTTGTGATTACATATCAAAGAGAAGCCAACCAGAGAAGCTTCGTTGGAAGCCTCGCTGCACGTGGGATTATTTGTGGCCGCTGATTTCGAGGAAAACTGCTTTTAACAAATCATCATGCAAAGAATAATTAAATATAATATACATGGCATAGCATTATTTACACCTAATATCTAGCTTGTAGCGGTTAGGGTTACATCACAATGAAATCAGAGACTCTTCATGCCACTGTGGCAATCAACTGAAATCATAGACTCTTGAAGAGTAGGAAAAAAAAAAATGTTTCCCTAACACCGTTACTTAATTTTTTTTTTCCTCACGCGTTTTGACTTAATGCCATTCTTTTTTAGCCTCCTATGACCTTTCTACCATTTCTTTTTGGCAAATATTTTAATATCTTCCATGTATAACTTGTATCTTTTTTTTTCTTTTAGCAAATACCTTTTTTCGCCCTTCCATCCTCTTTTTTTTTTTTTTGGACAAAATCATGAATTCTCATTCTTTGGTTTTATTTTTTTAAGAAATTTTTAAATACGTATGTAACATCATGCAAGTAAATTATTAAAACATTTAAATACGTATGTTTAACTATATCCGCGTGCGTCATGTATGAAAGGGTCAGTAAATTATTTACGATTATAGAACAATGTATGTTTTCCCGAAACAACGCTCATTTTTTTTGCCAAAACATTCATACACAGTTTTTAAAGTTAAATATGTGTACAATAAAACCAATCCATACATGGTTATAATTGAAAAAAAAAATAATGTATAATTCATTTTTTTTAAACAATACCAATGAAACCCTAGATCTGAGTTTAAATTAAACACTAATAAAACTGTGCACAATAAAAAGACACGAATCCAAAGTGTGAAAAATTTTATATTTCTTTCATCACACACAGATTATTTATACACAATAAAACCGTGCACAATTGTTGTATTATTCATATACGCACGTCTAAAAATATGCTCCATTATTCATATAAATTTTTTAATTAAAGAACCATGTACAATTGGTTCCAATTGTACACAGTTTTGTTTAATAAAGAATCGCAAGTGTATGAATGTTGGGGTACATTTATACACAGTTCATTATTAAAAGTCATGTATAAATGTTGGGTTTCATTTTTAGACGTATGCCTTTTTACTTTAGACACAGATTTAATGAAAATTTTGAAAAAAAAAAGTGTATAATATACAATATATAAGTAGCGTTTTTTAGTAGCGAGATGTTTTTTCGCTCTCTCTTTTAGTGCGGTGAATTAATTATTTATTATTATAATTGTCAAAACTGGTAGTGTTACATTCCGAAATTTTAAAACTTGATTAAAATTGATAAATCGATCAATTGGCTTAAATAAAAAGTTTAATTAACTTAACGATAGTTCAGAAATTTTCTGACCGACTAAAACGAAACTAAAATTTCGTAATCTAAATAATGTATGAAATTATGCATAATAAAATTTAGAGATTTAGAAATAGAATAAAACATAGCACTAAGAATAAAATTATAATTATTCGGTAAATCAAAAACTTAGAAAATTCGCTACAATTCCTGAAATTTTTAGAAAAGAAGAAATTTATTTAACTAGATTTGTGTAAATAAATAAATAAATTGAATTCCAAATAAGAGTATAATTATACGAAATTATTCGTGCAAGATAAATTATATAAAAGTTACCAATTTCGTTTAATTGAGAATTTTAAGGATTTGATTTGATATTTATATATATAGACATAGATACTATCCGATATCGATTTATTCGAATTCTAAAATTGAATATATATAATTATATAAAAAGAGATCGAATTATTCAAATCTTAAATTGAGAGATAAATACACAATTTATATGTACAAATATAGTTACAAAAATATTATGAACTTTCGATTTGAATTTATGAAAGAAACGGAATTTAAACCAATTAAATGACCATATTGAAATTCAGAATTGTTTGGACCTTTGGATTTAATGTAGCACGGATCTTAAATGCTATAACTTAAATTTTGGAATTTATATCAAACACTCATCTCATCCAGCACGAATCTTAAAGCAGCTAAATTAATTAAACCCCTCTCCCTTCTCTCATTCCCTCTTTCTCTCCCTCTACGGTGATAGACCCCCATCCCCAAACCCGCCCCCCCTCTGTTACGCCAAGCCCCAAACCCCAGCGGCTCCGCCCCCTCCCATCGTCGGCGAACCCCACCGGACCCGCCTCTGATCTCTCATCTCTTCCTCTCTGCCCGTGAGAGCCACAGCCGCCCCCTCTCTCTCTCGGTTTCTGCCTCCCCTCCCCTCTCATGAAACCCTAGTTTCTAGGGTTGAGGTGGTGCTGTGCTTGGTGTTGGCGTGGTGCTGTTCTGGTGCTGCATTAGTGCCGTGCTGGTGGTGGCTGGTGCTGCCCCGATGTTTGCTTGGTGCCGTGATGGTGGTGGCTTGGTGCTGCCTCTGTTCGATTGGTGCTGTCCCGGTGCTGTTCTGGTGTTGATCTCTGATGGCCGTGTTGCTATTCTTCTTCGTGCTAGCTCAAGTAGGGTAATCTTTGAAGTGCTCGTTTAATTAATCAGATTCTTGCCTTGTCGGATTGTTTCGTTAAATACACCTTTGCTCGGGTTGTTGATTTTCCCGGCAAAGGTGCTGCCTTGTTGAGGCTGTTCTGACCTGTTTTGCTGGCCTGTTCTGACCTATTTTGCTGGTCTGTTCTGACCTGTTTTGCTGGCCTGTTCTAACCTGTTTTGCTGGTTCTGTATTGATAATGTGTATGTGGATGATGTGTTGTTGAATGGTGCATGTGACTGGTACCAGTGTACCCGTCCCGTAATTTACTGGTACGATTTTGATGTGTTTTACCAGACTTTGAACTGACAGGGACCATTTTGTGAAATGTTAAAAGTTTAGGGGTTGTTATGCAAATTATCCCTAGATGGTGTAAATAAATTAAGTGAAGGGGACAAAGTGTAAATCGGTGAAATTTATGCACATGGCCGGCCATATGTGAATTTAAATAAATGTAAAGAGGCCTTAAATTGAAATATTGGTAAATAGGCTTTGGAATAGCTCGTTATGACCATATGTATGTATTTATGTGAGATTGGATAAATGTTAAGTAATAAAGAGGAATAAAAAGGGTTGAATTGCAAAGTAGACACCAATGTATGAAGTTATATTGATTAAAGACCAATATGAAAAATATGTGAATTTATATGAATGATAGCCGTGACTTTGCGGTCGGGATATATGATACCTCACATATTTAGCCTATATTTGACTTGATTTCGTACCAAATTCACGTTCTAAATTGTCAAAATCACGTGCATTTCATTGATATATCCTTAGAATTTGGTACTGCTGAGAGTTTGTCTGTTTTCTGCAGAATTGGAGCAAAATACACGAAGAAACGGCGTTTTTGGACTCTCTGGTACGGCCCTTACCAGGCTTGGTACGGCCCTTACCAAGCTTAATCGATCCAGCCTCCCTTCCATCTTGTACGGCCTAGCCGTACCACTTTGGTACGGGCCGTACATAGATGCCGCCTAACAGAATTCAAATCTTGGCAGAGGCTATTTAAAGCGAGGGATCTCTCCATTTTCGGGAGATTCCATTCCATTTCAGATTGAGAGCTCAGAGAAAAGGAGAAAGAGAGCAAAGAAGCAAGGAGAGAAGAAGAAGGAAGAGGAAGAGGCAAAAATCGACGGATCAACCTGTTCTCCACATCCGATCTTCGATCTAGTTCTATCATGCCTCTCTTTATCTCTTTACTTGTATTTCTGGACAGATCCATGACTTGTGAGTAGTAGATCATTGTTTCTAGGGTTTGAAGATGGATTTTCTTGATTTGTGTTGTTTTTCTTGATTTGGATCTTGTATGAACTCTTTTGATTGAATTGATTGTGTATTTGCTTGTCTTAATTGTTTTGTCTTTCTGTGATTGCATATGGTGTGCCTATAGTGGTAGATCAACCTTAACAAGGTCATGTGACCATTGCCTTCTCTCAACCAAACCAATCCCTTTAGGTAGACTTGTTCGAATTGAAACCGAAAAGTTGAATTCTCCCCTAATTGACAGATTAGATGATACCTTAGATCTCCAATCAATCAACTAGAGGATCTAGACCAAAACACGAGAGTTGAGGTTGAGAAACCCTAGAAGGTGAAGAATTGACTCCAAAACCTAGATCTTGAACCAACAAACGAGAGTTGAGGTTTATGAACCTTAGGTATGGTCAATTGAACCTTTCTGAAGAGTTTAATACGAGGTACCAGTAAGAAATGCATCAACTCGAACTTGTAAGCTCTGTACTGGTACATCAGTACGGGTCTTACAAGAGTGGTGCGGCCTACCCGTACCAAGCCCCACTCGGCTTGGTTGGACCAGGTTGGTGCGGCCTAGCCGTACCAACTTGGTAAGACCCGTACCACTAGAGGCAAATCAGAGATGAAGTCTGAAACCCTTGAAACATCTTTTATCCCAAATCAAAACACAGTTTATACCTTTCCTTGCACATTTACTATTATGTTACATTGTTTGATTGCTTGAGTTGATTCTTTAGGAAAACTAAGTACCAAAACTCCCTCTTTCTCACTTCTAGTCTTTAGTCGAGATAAGTAAATATCTAGATAAAGGAACTATCCCTGTGGATCGATACCCGATTATACTCCTCGATAGGGTTGTGCACTTGCAACCCTAATCGGAAGGTGTAACCGCGGTTTTAAAAGGTACGCTCCCAAGCGTACCGAAACTTGCGTTGCGCTTTCACGCCAACAATATACTTGAATCGAATTGAAATGATTGATTATTTTGGGCCTTAGTAAATTGGACTTGAATTGAAATGATTATAAATGAGCTGAAAGGTATAAAAGAATTGACGAATTAAAAGACGGCTTTTGAAATTTAACTTTTAATAATGTAACCGAATTAAACCTAGTATACATGTAATATAGGCGTAGACTCGATCGAGCAAGACGTTGTGAGGCAATTCGAGATGCCCGATCCTTAAATTAAGCGGTACGCTCGTCATACTAAGGTGCGGGATTCTTGGACTTGTTTGATACTTTATTTTCATGAATTAAACTGTTTATTCGTTTGTCATGTTGAATATCATTGATTGCATAATTGAATTGTGTAGAGCATTTGCATAGCCCAATCAAATTAAACTCGAATTGATGTGACTTGAGTGATTTGCATGCTGGTATGGTTGTAGGTTGTGTCG
The DNA here is from genome assembly GCA_033356055.1 of Carex pumila. NCBI lineage: Eukaryota > Viridiplantae > Streptophyta > Magnoliopsida > Poales > Cyperaceae > Carex > Carex pumila. The sequence goes on from JARJHM010000704.1 coordinate 50,156, forward strand.
ATCTATTATGATCTGATTTGATTGAAAGTCACCACGAACTGTGTATGTGAATGGATTTACGAAGTTAAGCACTTGGATCCAATGAATTTGCCAAGTCGGGCTGTATGCTGACTTGGATTTCCAGGATCCTAAATGGCCTTAGGTGAATGGCCCTCGATATTCCCAGTACCGGTTGGGACGAGGGAGGGTGATTATGTGATGATATGTGATATGTTATGATATGTGATTTGAGGTCGTGGGTGACTTGTGTAACGTATGTGGCTCGGTGGCATTCTCCTACGTGTTAATGCATTTGGAAAGGTCAATTGAATATTACGACTATTGGAATGATTCCAAAGAGGATTTTCTTTATATGATTCGAACCAGACCTTAATAAACTGTTAAGCCAAGCAATTGCAGATGGGTGTCAGATAAAGAGTCCAGCGGTTGGCCATCTGTAGGTGTCAGTAACCCTACAGATGTGGGTTTGATAAAGGTTCAGCTCGAAAGAACATCTGTAATTGCTACAAGGCCTAATGAACTGAGTTATGAATCGAGTTAAGCCAAAATATATGTTGTGTTTGAAATTTATCTTGGAAATTCCATAAACTGTGTTGCAGGTTGATTTAACTGTTGTCGTGCATTGGCATTCTGTTATTTATGATTATATGTATCTGTTTGCATTGTTTATTGTTTGGGTTTCATTTTTTAATATAGAGTTTGATTGCAAGTCCAATAGTCTGAACTGTAGCAAATTCGCACTGAGAATTTATTCTCACCCCCTCTCCCCGATTATTTTCAGGTTTATTATGCGGACGCAGCAAATGAGGATATTGGTAATGCATATAAAAGATCCACTGCCTTGCGTGTATAGGTGACGCTCGATAGATACACGCGGCAGGCTGTCGCACCCGTGGATTTGGGGTGTGACAGTTAGGGACTGATTTGAGAGATTGGAGTTACGATATTTTTAGACGCTTTCTTTGAAAAAAAAAATACACATTTACTTGTTGCCAAACTAGACATAATTTTCTAATTTAACAAAATAACATATGTTATTTAAATACTTTTGACCTTGTTCATTTGTATATTTGACAAATTATGGAATAAATCAAAAAAATCATGATAATAATAATCAATAAGAATGAGGTTTGAAGTCAATAAATTAACCATCTTTTTATTAAGATCTCAAAATGTTGTCAATAAAAAAAACAATTGATAATGTGTATGATCCATTATTGCATAGAAACATAGCTAGGAAAGCAATATAGTTGGTTGCCACAAAAGATCTCAATTGCGACACGACTAAGATGACGCTAGTTGAGCAAAGCTTACTTTTGTATATTCGATTCACGTGGCAAGATGACCACCAGATATTGCTATGTGGGTTAGTTATGGCAAATTATATTTCCAACATAGGGCTGATAAGGATCTCCAACTTAAATTATTGGGGTTTATGATGAAGGGGTCTTTTTGTTCAGATACCAAGTAATTTCTTGTTTCTTTGCAGATATGTTTATTTCACCAAGTTTTTTTCAGAAACAATGCCACAAGCCACTGCGTTTTTCTTTTAGGCTGGAAAATTTCAAAAAAAAAAAATTGGAAAGTGAATTTGTGCAAAATTCTTAATGCTCCTACATTAATATGTATATTACCTTTTTAGTTAATTGAAACTAATTAACATATAGATAATATAAAATGGAAAGTTAGTATAAACTTAAACTTAAATGAGAAGAGTTCAAATGCCTTCATGTTTTAGTCTTTGTCTTTGTCATGTCTCCACCTTTTAATTTTAATAACAAACAAAAAATACAATTTTTATGTCAAAATAAAAGTTTTGGATCTTATTTATATTATTTTCACTATACACACATAAAGTTTTCTCATTTTTTCAATTTTAATTTTATATGAATCAATAAGTTGAACAATCAACGTCTGGTATTTATCCACATTGGTATATTCTTGCAAGCTCTTGATACTAATTAAAACAAAATTAAGCTGACGTAATCTTCTATGTGCATAGAGAAATTGATATTATATCATATATGGTAATATGGCAGTTTTATTTTGACATGTAAGTTTTAATATTTAAGTTATTGTAGTTCTAAGTGGTACGATAGATGCACAAAAATGAAGACATTTGAACCCTCCTCACTGAAAATTGAATGATTACAATTCATTAACAAAATGGCCAAATTTTCAACAGTTGTTGACATCAATTCTTAAATGTTAACATCATAAAGATACAAATCAAATCATAAAAATCTTTCTATTTTTATATATATGTTTACTCAGTTTTCTCTGTAGACGGGATTGAAAAACATAATTTACTACATGTCATGTTACTTTAACCTTTCGTATTAAATGTTAGGATTTGGTCTTCCTACCATTCAAACAATTTTTTTAATTAAAAAAAAAAAACAACAGAGTGAGCCTCAAATGGGGTGAATTTGGAGATGCAAATCATTTTGGCATGAGATAGGGACCGGAAAACAAATAAGATGGGCTTAGGTTGGGATATAAAGTATAATGAAAATTGAGAGGTGCATGATCCACGAAATAATTGTTTTCTCTATGATTTCCTTGTCGGAGAGGAGATAAGCTGGGGTAGGTTTACTTCTCTTTTTTATTTGTATATTTAAATATAAAAGGATAGAGTTTAAAAGGAGATTAGATTAGTTGATTAAAGAATAAGGTAATTCCTTGGTAATCTAATTTTATGTCTACTTAAAATTAAGAAGGATTAAATTGCTTATTTCAAGTTAAGATGTTCTAAGCTATTATTACATGTTTGGTTGGAACTTATTAATTAAATCATGACTTAATAAATCAATTGAGGAGTGAGAAAATGGAAATTAAATAAATTTCCATCTGACAACAGATTAACTGCACTTGCAGAATAAATTAATTCACCTAAGAAAATAACTTAACTTGTTTCATCCTAAATTAGTCCTTATTTTATCTTAAATTATTGTAAATCAGTGGCAGAGCCACCATGTAACAGGGGTAGGCAATTGTCTATCTCTGGAATTTTAAAGCCAGTTATGAAGTAGTACAAATATGTTGGCTTGCCTACTGTTAAAAATTAGATTGCCTACCACCGTTCTTTGACAATCCAGTACTACAATCCAATCGAATAAATTAAATTGCAAATTGCAACTGATAATTGACTAAAATTGTTGAGTGTTAATGTTTTTCTTGATTTTTGTTTAAATCTAATTTAGAATTTGGTGAGATTGATTAAAATGAATCAAATACATAAGTTAATTTTACCCACTAACCTGGTAATCCGGTAATTCGAAAATTTTTGTCATCCCTAATTAAAATCCTAACTACACCAGTGTTGTAAGTTATTCTTATTTGACAGTTTAAGCGAGAAATAAATTTTTATTCCTCTACTTAAGCTACAATCTAACATAGCATATGTACTTAATTGAAAGTCAATAAATTTTTGCCACCCTTAATTCAAATCCTGCCTACACCCGTGTTGTAAGTTATTCTTATTTGACAGTTTCAGCGAGGAATAAATTTTTATTCCTCTAGTTAAGCTACAATCTAACATGGAGTTCAACTAACATGGAGTTCAATCTAACATGGAGTACAATCTAGCGTATGTACTTAATTGAAAGTTGATTTTTACTAGTCAAGTTCAACTCCCAAAGAAAAGTCAATAGTCAAAGTCTTCAGTGGAATCCAGCATTAGCTAATAGCATATGTTCACATTTTATAATAAACTAATAATAAGTGGTTACTTTTTATGTTCACATTTTGTAATAAACTAATAATAAATAGTTACTTTTTACGTTCACATTTAATTACTTTTCACATTCACATTTTGTAATAAACTAATAATAAATGGTTCCTGAAAAGTAACAAGTATCAGCCACTGTCAAAATTTCAAATAAAAAAAAAATAACAAGTATACAATTCTGACTAACAAAAATAAGCAGAAATTTAGTCAAGATTTCTCTGTGACTTGCTACTTAATTATACTGAAATTTTTATTTATATCAAAAAATACCCCAAATTATGAGAATTTCGAAAAATATTAGAGCCTCCAAACCAATTTGCAGCCTCATTTTTTAGAGGCCACATATTAGTTTGGAAGGCTCTTAAAAACCTAAATATATTTAATATTACAGTGTATTTTTAGATTTTTGGGAGGGTTGCCATACAATGAGCCATAGATTGACTTGGCGGCCCTAGTATTTTTTTAAATCCTCTAAAACATATTTTTTAATATGGTATAAATAAAAAATTCGGTTAATTACAGGCACATTAATAATTTGTTTTTCGTTTAATTGTTGGGACTTGATCCGAAGGATCGTAGTCATTTCACTTAGAGAGCATCGTATATCAATCTTGACAATTTAAAAAAAAATGTGAATTTTGTTTGAATTTCTCTTAAATGAAAAACTTGTTTAAATTTGATTTTTATAAGGTTGATATTTAATATTATAAATGAAGTACAAGATGAAATGGCACGCTTTAATTAATGAAATCCATATCCTCTGAGGTAAAGTACTATTTGTGTTTAGATCAAGACCGTTCAATTAGAATCCGAATTAATTTGATCTGAAGTGGACATTTGTTAATTTTTTTTTTTTTTTTTTTGTAAATTTCTTTAATGAACAACTTGTTAATTTTTAGGGACAGAGCATCAATCACTTTTGTACAAAGTAAAGAATACATCAATCACTTGTTAATTTTTATATATTAACCAAATCCTAAAATAATACATCATATTGGCTTGGAGGGCCTACCATTAAATTAATTTGCAAAGTAAAGAAAGGGTACATAGAGGGTACATAAAGTGACTAAATTATTATCTCCTTTTTTTAATTGAGGTTCATTAACCCATTAAATTAATTAGAGGAGTAGAGAAGTAGGAAGCTTCCTATTATGTTTTTATACTAATTAATATTCCAAACAAGCACTACAAAATGTGGTGTTAGGATCTCTTGCTACAGGTCTCAGACCATAAGGCATGCATGCATGGTGAGGTACCACACCAAGCTATCTAATCTTATAATTAATTCTTTTCATTATTTATTGTGCTTTATATATGATTGGCATCTTTAATTCCATTATATATTGTGCTTTTTATATGATTGACATCTTCAATTTCATTATATATACAGTGCTACCTACTTATCTTTTGTTATCATTCATTTTTTTTTTCTTTTTAAAACACTTATGGCCCTATAAGTATGTCCTTTCTTTTGTTAGCATTAATTTTTTTTTTAAAAACACTTATGGTCCTATAAGTATGGAACAATATCTACAAAGTTAAAAAGTACTATTTTCGAAGATACACTTACAGAAACGTATTATTTCTGAGCGTATCGGTATTACCGACAGGAGTATCCGCGATGATACCGTCGACAAAAAACACCTTTATTCTGGCAGATATTGTTCTATTCTTATAATGGCACGGATTTGTTTCTGCTTTCATCAAGAGATTAGTGAAATTGCAAAGTTTATTGGATCGGTTTCAAATGTGAACACAAAATGTTGATTTTCAACGATTTAATTATTAAAATACTTATGTTTTAATTTTTTTTGTTTTTTGAAATAGTTGATGACGAAAACATTTACGTTCTAAAAAAAATCTCGAGTTCAATTTGTACTATGATATCAAAATATCTATTAGAAAATTGTTGAAAAATAAATGCACAGAAATATATAATATTTTCTTTTCAACCTCTCAGTCTTATAAAAAATTAATTTTAAAAATTAAAATATAAAAGGCAACACCTGTCATTGCAATTCTAAGTCCTTGTTATATGCACAGTTATATATACAAAAATAATGAAAATTAACTTATAGCATCTTCAAAACCACAAATTTAGTACAATGGCACGAGCTCTCGCAATTCAATGTTAAAGAATAACATTTGAAAAATATTAGAGTGTACCATAACTCTTTAATTAAAAAAAAAATTATAGCATCTTCATTTTTAAAATTAATTAAAAAGTCATCTTGGATAAGAACAAATTTTTAAATTACTACCTCTATCATCTGATACATTGTATCAACTAATTTAGATGTTTAAAAAAAAACTATTAAAAACCAATGAAAATTTTAATAAATAAATGGAATAGATTCCAAAAAGGACAACACAGATAGATCGATGAGATAAATTATTACCATTACAAAAAACAAAAATGCACAATGTCACAAAAAGGGGGTCATGTTTATGTTCTAAGTGTCTAGTTCAATGTATGATGGAGAGACAACCCACTCATGATGACTAATTAATTTTCTCACAAAATAAAAAATGTTTTACCTAAATTATTAATTTGTTGTATTTTAATTGGTTCAATGTATCTAAGTTGGATGAGGCAGGAAGAGAAGTTGTCGGTGTGTACGGACAGCATTTTAATTATTTATACAATTTAATTAAACAAAAGGGGTCTTAAAGTAAACTTTTGGTTAATTTAGTTTCATGCTTTTAAAATTTTATAAGTAGTATACTATCTCTATATGCCATACAATCTCTTGAGATTTTGTTCCTTTGTTGTTCTGCTATACTTTATAATTGCATCATTAGGCATGTCAAATTTGCTTTTAGTTTAAATTTTAAAACTTCATGCAAATCCTACAAAAGATTGGGAGGATTCATGCATAATTATTTAACTATTTTTAAAAAAATAAAAAGTAAGTATTCACCTTTATATATTTATAAATAAATATAAGTATGAGTGTTCATTGAGTTTGATTTATATCGGTTTTAAAATCGAACCGAGAGAGTTAGAATTAAAAGATTCGAGTTTATCGGTTAAATGTATCGGTTAAGTTCATTTTTTATATCCGGTTTAATTATTCGATTCGGTTAAATTTAGAATTTTTCTTAAATCGGTTAGACAAAATAATTGAAACTTGTCTCCTGTCCAAACCAAGTATTTAACATAATATATATTACTTGATCCGGTTTAAAACCAGTTAGACCGAACCAAACAAAAATCTTAAATCCATCGAAAAGATTGGAATGGCACATTAGATTTATTTGTGAGTAAAGTTGTATTTAGATAAATATTTGTGGATAATTATTTAATTACTTTTTAAGATAAAGATAATAAATAAGTCTTTCATTTTTAAGTATTCATAAGAAATTTTTCATTTAGATTTTAAACTTGCGATCTTATAAATTAAAACTTAAAAACATTATTTTAAATTAATAAATTTATTCTTTGAAAAAAAGAAAAGGGTTTTTGCTATTCTTAATCTAAAAGGGAGGGGAGTGAAGAGAATCTAATAGGTATCAGATCAAATTCAGTCTCAATTGTTCGATTCACATCGAGTTTCGTGCATCCAATTTAGCATTTTAACTTAACTGTAAGCACGAATCACGACACATTTCATCAAACTAAATTTGATCCCATATATAGCCATTGAGAGATAGAAAAAAAAAAATTATCTTTCCACGTGCGAAGTAACGTAATTTTCATTAATCAAATCAAAAAAGTAGGTCATAGGTAGTGAGGTTAAGTAGAGCTTAGCTAGAAACCGTTTGGGGAAATGCTAATAATTATTTGCAAATCTAATCGTATCAAATATATATAATAAATCTTATCCGTCAACATGTTAATCAACCTTATTAGCTAAGCTAAACTATATATAATATATAAGTCTCTTTATTAGATTGCATTGGTCATGTACACTACAACTAATTGGAACGTTTTCCAATGACATTTATTTTAGGAATTTTTTTTTCACTTTTAAATGTGTTTAAAATTAATATATATATTTTTTTTGTAAGAAATATTGTATTTGTAACATTGATCGTTTAGTTTCTACTATAAATTAATAATTTTATGGGCTAAACATTAAATTTTTAGGACTTGAGGGACTGAAGTGAAATATTCGCTACATTATTAGTAGATATGGAATTCAATTGTTGTAAACAAGATTTGCAAAAGGGAAGCGCTATTCTCAGGACTTGTTTTAATATAGTGAGGGCACAATTTAATTTTTTATCCTTATATCATTTTTGCCCCTAATTAATGTTTTCCTGATTTTTTTTGTTTAAAACTTAATTAATTGTTTCCAAAGATAACTATCTATTTAATAGGATATTTGCCCACCGGTTTAGCCCCGTTTTTATGGAAATAAATAAATTGTGCTGGATTTTTCCAAATTTTATTTTCTATGACATTCACATGGTGTTAACTATATATAATCTATCATGAAATCTAATATAATAGTTTAAAATAATTCAAGAACCTTCATAAAAAAATCAAATCATCATGCACTTGGCGTAGTATGAAATATTTTTGAAAAGTATATCTATTTGATATTATGAAAAAACTAAATTTGTAAATGTATTTTTTTTTCATATAATAACTATTTTGAATGATGTTTACTACTCCATCTAACCATTTTAAATTTTTAATGGTGAATTTTAACGATTTTTGTGATAAACTACTAATTGAATTTCAAATTGACTCAAATATCAAAATAATTTTGATTTTTTTAATTTAAACATTTTCATTTTTCTAAAATATCAAATGAATGTATGCCATAATTATTTCGATATATTAGAAAAATCAATTTTGTTGTACCATAACAATTTGATTGCTATGGAGAATTATGATTTATTTGATAATGGTACATCAATATTAAAAGCGAATGAAATTTTAGAAAAAAAAATACTACTTTCAATACCAAGGATTTATTTTGATTAATTATGCCAAGTCGTGAATTGTTTTGACCAAAAAAAAAAAAAATTGGATGCATGAGATCACAAATTGTTACATGTAAGTTTCTCATATTTTGTTCTTTCTAATTTTCATTATTCTTGATTTTAAATTATTTTTTGTATATGTCTTTCGAGCATAAAAATAATTGAAAGTTTATATGCACTTCTAACAATATACGTAATATTGTGTAATTTTTACTTTTATTATTTTTATTTGTTGTGTGTTCATTGTTATTTCCTTCTTAAAATTAGATGTACAGTGGTTTAACTAATAAGTATTTTATAATGTTGGAGTTTCCTAGAAGAAAATAACCACAAATAAATTTGTATGTGTGGTGGTATAGTTGATCAATGTATTTACCGACAAAACTTTGTTGTAAAATCATAAGAAAGAATAATGTGCATTCATCTCATGTGTGAATGTAGTTTTATTATTATTATTATTATTGGTGCTTGTATTCAAATCCCTTTTTTCAGCCAGTTACAAGTTCCAGTTTTATTATTTTTTTGTTTGTTTGTTTTTTAGATGATTTAGATTTAACTAATTTGTATGTCAGTTATGATTTACTAATCTTAATACTTATTATGATTTATTAACAGGTCAACAAATTATTGTTGAAGAAATAGACAAATAAAAAACTTGAGTTTAGGCACATAAAATCTAAGTAAATAAATCACTTGTCAAATGTCATAAAAGTTTCAGTTAGAATGTGCATAAGAGATTTACTAAATCTGTTAACTTTCTTAATTTATAGCAAGGATTTAATTAGAGGTAAAAATAAGAATGTATTTATTAAGGGCAAAACCGACATTAAAAATAATAGCCCTCAATATTAAAAATAACGACCTTAGAATAGCACCGCCCTTTGCAAAAGGATGAGATAAACATAAATTGATAGATATTTATTATGGGCCTAACCACCTAACACGTGTCCAACAAAAAATATAAAATGTAGAGTGTTTGACTGCATCGTAACGAATCGGATCTAAAATACTGGGTACGGATCTTCTTCAAATGGATCCTAATTGTTGAGCGTCAAAGTAAAAAAAAAAAGTAACGTACCGTGACTAATATATATATATAAATATATATATATATATATATAGAGTTAGGCTAGGGTGCTATGGATAGCATAGTGGCCTTCCGTGCTACAGCTCAATATTCAAGTTTTCAAAATTTAAACGGTTGATCCGAACCGTTCATTGTTAAATTCATATTGAAATGTGCTTGGAAACCAAATTTTACATTTTTTGGAATTTTTTTGCTATTTATTAAGATGGTTTCAAAATCGCTGTTTTTATTAAAATTCTGCACCACTGAAAAACAGCGGTTTCAAAAATGCTTAATAAATAGTAAAAAAATTCCAAAAAATATAAAATTTGGTCTCCAAGCACATTTCAATATGGATTAAACAATGAACGGTTCGGATCGACCGTTTGGATTTTGAAAACTTGAATATTGAGCCGTAACACGGGAGACCACTATGCTATCCATAGCACCCCAGCCTAACTCTATATATATATATATATATATATATATATAGGGTAAGGCTACGTTACTTCGCGAATTAAACATATTGTTTTAATTCGCATTCATATCTCTAGTTTCAAAGTCCAAATAGCTGATTAAAACCGTTAATGTTTAATATATATTAAAATGTGCTTGGAGACCAAATTTTATATTTTTTGAAATTTGTTTACTATTTATTAAGATGATTTGAAAATCGTTGTTTTTATTAAAATTCTGCACCATTAAAAACAGCGATTTTCAAATCATCTTCATAAATAGTAAAAAAATTCCAAAAAATATAAAATTTGGTCTCCAAGCACATTTTAATATAGATTAAATATCTAACAGTTTGGATCGACTATTTGGACTTCAAAACTAGAGATATGAGCGCGAATTAAAACAATATGTTTAATTCGCGAAGTAGTGTAGCCTTACTCTATACACACACACACACACACACATATAGTGATATTGGTCTTGTGTCGTGATCAAATTAATTTTTCACGTGCCGTACTATGCCGTGACTAAAATATTAAGAGATAGTCACGACATGTGAATAATCATGTTATGTGAATCATTCCGTGCCTAAAAGTGTTGTGACCAAACGTGACTCGCGTGGTTATTTAATTATAATTTAGGTTAGTTTGTTCAAGATTCACCGTTTAATAAAGATCTAACAGTTCTAATTACATGTGATTACGTGCTGTACTGTAACTAAATCTGTCGTGTGCCATGTCATGATGTACTAATTTTTTTAAATATAATCACTGTACAGAACACGCAGCTCACAATACATAACTGACACACATATCGTATCATTATGTGCAGCAACCGTGCTCTTCATGACAAAACGACTCCACCGTGTCATTTTCCCAACTGTAACCGCCTAAAGCCTTTGATTTCTATCAAAAGTTTCTCTATGTACTTGTCTGTGCAGTGTTTTCGTATAGCGAGTTAATTTGAGAGACAAACGGGTGCCATAAAAGAAATGCATTGAGGGCTGCATCCGGACTTGTCACAGTAATGTAGATTGAATCCAGGCTCACTGCACGATGCACATGCACCCTTGCGTCGCTGGAATTCATATTCGTCTGCATTAACTCACCGTGTGTTGATAGATCTAGACCGTCAGATTAAGATATGCACTAATATTAAAGGACCCGTGCATCGATCATAAGCGGGGTCCGCATTGGCTCCAATCCCGTTCGATCTAATTTTTCCTTGTGCGTTGCATTAATCCAAAAGAATAACAGAACCTGTTATTCGTTCCATGCACGAATCTCAACAAGTAAAAAAATTCATGTGCAAAAATCAACGATTAGAATCAAAACTAATTCTTTGTATATTGCAAACACCGTATAGCATTATTCATAAAAAAAAATAACTATGACATTCAAACTTTAACACACTGTAGAGATTTTAACAATTATTTTAGAAGAAATATAAGTGGATCATATACATGTACTAAATATGTAGGCACGCATCTCTAAATTCAACTTTCTGTATATTTGATTTTAAATTTTTACTATGATAGACAGGGTAAAGTTATTTTTTTTAAACTATAGATATCAAATATATATGGAGGTCAATTATATAAAATTTGTGTGCACAAAATGAGAATTAATTTTATAATTTCTTGACATTTTACACTAAATTATATAGAAAATCATACATAAATATAAGTTTTATAATAAAAAATAGAGATCAATTGATCCACATACTCCCTCTCTACCTCTACAACGTAAAATTTGAGTTTGAAATATGGACTGTCCGATTAGAATCCGGACCAACTTAGAAGTTCATGAATTTCCTTTAACATTCGTGTCAATTCGAATCTAATGGTCCAGATTTTTTCTGTAGTAACTAAAAATTTGAATTACTGCAGAGTATGAATTTGAAATGGATATTACATAGCCGCCATTTTTCCCCTCCACTTAATTATAGAGATGACAACTAATATTAATAAAAAAAATAGTTGTCTTTTCAACTTATGAGCTATGAAAGAATAATATTAGGATGAGTCAGCCATACCTTTCTAACTCCTTAAAGGGGACATACATCTCTCTCATGCTCCACCCTCTACCCCTTTTTAATTATTCAAATTCAAATTTAAAACTACTCACGCCATTCTCGTTCCTATTTCTAAAATTGCACTTGTGGTCCAAGTCCAACCTATATCTTATGTGGCACTTGCAATGTGGCCAACCCTGTTGTGAGCCACAAATATATTTGATCGTTGAAAATTGTATAATTTCTATTTTTCTTATTTAGTTTCTGTTGTATGCATATATTTTATGAAAGTTGTAGATAATTTTTTTTTATTTAAAACCCGCAGGTATTTTTATTAATCAGAACACGCCAATTATACATAATTTCGTACCAGCACATACAACATTTGTACTAGTATATTAAATATTACAACAAATATTTAGATAAAGCTAATACTGGAGGAATCTGTTGTATTACATTATATATTTAGAGGCAGAGGCGCTTTCTGGCTTCTATTTAGGATTGCTTTTTTTTTTTTTTCCTTTTGTTTCCTTTGAAGGATCCATGGGCTGAGCCCAAAATTGGGTTTGTAGAAGGAAAAAGAACAAATTAAAATTGCATTTTTCTTTTGAAAAAAGTAACAGCTACCTCTAATTTACCCTCCAAAAATGCAACGTTCTTACTGAATTGACAATAATGAGCAGATGTTATTACATTATCATACAACCAAGAATTGAAATCATTCAGATAACAATGAAACCCTTAAAAGATGAACACTTGATCGCTCGTAGGAGCACATGTATGGGAGAAGATTTGGGACCTGGGTTTTTGCTGTGATATCAACAACTGATAACATAGATTTACCAGCTACAGTTAAAAAGTAATTGAATGTATCCAGATTTCTAATAACCGTTGCAATGTATGCGGTTGGAACTTCTCTTTTATCTTCCCCAAAAGAATCACTGTCCAGTAGGATGGAAAAAACACGAACAAGATCGGGTATACATTCTGGATTGTAAATTATATCTGCTCCCAAACTGTGTATACAGACAAAAACAAGATTAGAGTAACATGCATTGCACATACAAAGGCCTTTTGTTCTCGAGAGGTTGTATAAAATATAGACATATAGTATAGTACGACAATGTATTGTTTTCTATGGTTGGTTTCACTTACAAAGGCCTCAAAATATGTTATGTTAATGTTAAGCCAGGCCATCTATCAACAAAGCACATACATGCATTACTGGTATTGAATTAAAAAAATTACAATAACGAGGTTTTGGCTCCCCATAGCCACAGCACCAGCTGATAGCATCACTCAAAACTGGTCACAACCAGACCGGATGGCCTAAGATTTCCAGAACTATATTTATATTTTTTTCATTCTAATTTTTTTCCACTTATTATTTCAAAGATACCTTCATCTTATTGGTTGACTACATAGCCGGCACAAACACAAACAAAAAAGTGCTCCAAAGAGGCATTCTAAAATACATGTCAGGTAAAACCAAACAACATTTTGTACTTACATTATATCAGGTCGCTGATCCTGGAGCTCCGCCTTTGAAGCAAGTTCCCATGCCAGATGCCTACACTCAACCTATCAAGCTCCAAGAATGATTCACATAATTAAAGTTTTCTCACAGTGCTAGAATTTGCGGTAGAATTGGACTATAGCACTAAACAAAAATATCATTTCTGGATGGCAAACTCTGATCAGGAATAACCTGTCTGAGTCAACTAGACAGGACCTGAACCCTAGATATTGAGCATTTTGGGAAATTGCTAACATGTATCAGTGAAACCAAACCTGGCCAAAACTAACGACATTTTATGTAATAGTGGCACCAATTTGATAGTGTTTGGAGAAAACACAACTACACAAGTCATTTCTCGTTTATCTACCGGAATTAACTTCTTTTAAGGTACTTGCAGTCTTGCAGATAATATCAACTTTCAGTAAATATGAAAAAGGAGGAAATTTCAGAATTTTGACAACTTAACCTTTGGGTTTTATTTGCAAATAACACAGAAATTATAATTACCAATACGAGGACAAAAGCATCTAGAGAGGAGAGAGTATTTCTGTTTGTTTATGTAACAAATCAAGCAAAAATTGGGCCTAATTTGCAAAAAAGCATCAAACCAAGCCTACCTCTCACTGCACTCTTAAACAATGCATGATTACAGCAGGTTTAAGGAAAATTACTTGCCTTTTGGGCACAAGGGTGCATGGGATCGGAATCAGCATCAAAACACAAATTATTCAATTCCAGATTAGCCTTCATATTTGCTAAAGAGGACATGTCACCATCTGTTAGTGTCACCTGTTTTAATCATTGAGGGGGAAAAGATGAATATAAGAATGTGAACTTCTTTTTCTTATCCCGGTAATTATACTGGGTCAATGTGATGTTTACTAAAAACAATAAAAGGAAAAGATGTACAAAATAAATTAAATGCTAAGCAAACACTATAGTATTGAAGTATTACATTTTAGCAGAAAGGTACAATGAATGGAAGTGGTATAAGACAATGAAGTGTGCTGAGACTTTTGGGAGGTTTAATATTGTGGTTTGAGCTTTTATTTGTTTTTGTGAGTCAAAAGTTTTGATACAAGGTGACTGCGTGTTTCAATAGAATTTCAAACAAGTGGTACCATGTACCTCTTTTATCCAAAAACAAAAACAAAAAACACTAAGAAGAAAAGACAACAAGAAGGCACAGCAGGACCAGACACTATCTAAGCAAGGAATGGAAGGGAAGAGGCCTTTGATGCCCCGTTCAGTCAATAATTGCAGCCTCACAATCATTTATTGGCTGCCTTTCTCTCATGCCTTTCTTTGTTCATGATTGATATTCTCATGTCCTAGGCATCAAATTTGGTGATGAAACTATACTGTAAAGGAAGTCCTGTGGAACAATTACTCAACACCTGAATGTGAAAAAGCTTAACACCTCCACCTCATTTTTTAACCTTTTTCTTATACTACCCGAGGCTCAAGACATTTCAAAATTGACAAATTGTGACAGGATCTTATACTATTAAAGAGTCATTAGCAGTTTTGGATGTGCAAAGCAAAAAAATCTCAAATAACCTTGATGATGAGACATAATTGTCACCTAAAGCAAGAATTGTGATTCCATAAAGTAGTAATGAATACTGAAATAATAAAGGTATCTATATCGGTCAAATATCTAAACCCCTGGGAAATAGAAGAAAAATTGAAATGCAATAAAGAATCCCCAAAAAAAGAAAGAAGGAAAGATCATTCTTGTTCTTTTGCTTACTTTATTTAAGGAAAAAAAATGAATAAATAAAAGTCGGTACTCGGTCACTTCATACCTTAGACGCTCCGACATGGCTAAGAGCTATGCCAACTAAGCCAACACCAGAACCAACCTAATTAACATCATGATATGAGAACACCACAAATCAAAACATAGCCAAAGGATATAGCAAATACTGGATGCAAAGAAAATGCAATAAGAAGAATAGAAGTACAGAACCCCATATGAGTTCCGGGGTTGTGCTTTCAACAGTGCAAACAAGGTTTGAATTGATAATATTAGTTAACCAAAATATGCAGAATTCCCTATTATATACAATTACTGAACCAAACACAATAAACAACAAATTCAAATGAATTACCCACCTCAAAGCAAGATTTATTGGAGAACATCTCGGGATGTGATAGAATGAATTCAGATAAGAAAAGACTTGATGGCCAAAGAGAGCAACTGCAAAGGTAAATGTGTTTTGAAATTAAAATAAATAAATAAAAATTAATAAAGAGAGGAACTTGTGACAACGGCCACAGAACAACCGTAGGAAGCGCATAGTAAAGTCAAGTGTTTGACTAAAATAGTCATTTGCATATGAGGAAAAAAATCATAAAAAGAGCAAAATACATACCCAGTGTCACCTTCAAGCATATTTGAAGAACAACGCAGAGCTGCCACTAAATTTACTGAATTTGAGCAATCTTTGCTACCTACTGCGGAAAGAAAGTGCTCAGTTACAACTTACAAATACAGAAAATTGAAATATTTCTTCTGCAAAATAAAACACAAATCTTGTATTGCTTTTGAACGAGTACTGAGCTATTAGCATTATTTCTCACATTTGCAAAAACCAAGATTCTTTTGGATCACTTGCTAATAGATGACCCATTAGACTATATATTGAAAAAACAAAGTGTATTTAGTCAAATCTGGACAACTGTGCCATAATCCTAATAACCGTTGCATGTATCTAAGACCAAACTGAAACAGCCTCCAGACCTTTTTTTTTTTAAACTCAAATATTCAGTTATAGCTTAACGGAATATTGATTTTAGATTTCAGCAATTTAACCATTCTTTTGTTTAACCTACCCTTGACCTTTTGTCAGTTTATAAAATTTGCAATTAATAAAAAAATAAGTGCTGATACAAATATAAGAAATTTTGGGTATGATTTACAAATTGTTCAAGTATTGGCCGTGATTTGGGAAAGAATAAAAAAAATATCCATGAAACAACATAATAATATGAGCTTACAATCAGAAGAAAGAAATGATATCTCTCTATAAATTATGTTATTCTCCTCTGGTGGTCCTCCTGTTCAAAATAGAAATCACGAAACATTTCAGGTAAATTCAAACAAATAAATAAAATGATGTAGATTAGCACTAGACAGCAGGACCATAATTTACCTCACCTATAGTCAAGTAATGAGCCAGTTCTTCGTACAAACAATCTTCCGCACAGACTGATGATGATTCAACATTAGCTATAACTTTCTTTAGAACTCCTTTGATATATGCTTGGTTATTCATCCTTGTTTCTTTCATCTGCATATCACATGCAAATGAACTTTGAAAAATTCAACTAGTATCACTTGAAAACAAAATTATAATCTCAAACAAAAACTTTGATAACCAATATTTATTTACTTCTACAAATTGGCTAGTTTGGTCAACATAAAAAATCTCCATGATCAAGTAAGAACCATATTTTTGTTTTAATTTGAATCATGCCTTTCTTACTTCGTCTTCATGAATATTGAAATGTAAATTATCAGTGTATAATAAATTTGTACACAGAAGCTCCTATGCTCAAAAGGAAAAAAAAAAATTGAAATTACTCTATTTACTCAAAAAGTGAATTTATAAAATGGATACTTTGGAATAGAAAATAAGCAGTATACTACTTACAGTTTTTGTAAAGCAGTCGTTAACAATAAAATTCTGAACTTGTGGTGTAATACAACCTCCCCCAGCTTCTCTGTAAATGAAAGCTAGATGAAACTAGCTCTTACAATAAATTACCAAAACTGAGATTACAGGTGAACCTTAATGGTGACCATATTGCTGTATGGAGCATTTGATCAGGTCCAAATGGGTTTAATCTAACTGCATTCAGTATTGAGATTTTTAGTACATAACTGGTTGGGCCAGATTACATAGGTAGCATGAACAGGTAAAACCGAGAAGGTAACAGAATTGGAAATTGAAATGAGTTAGACATTTCATCAAACGGTTGGCAGGCATTTATTTCATCAAGCGGTTTTCGCAAGGTAGAACCATGAGCATGAAGGTGGCATTTCATCAAACAGGTAAAGACCGAGAAGGTAACAGAATTGGAAATTGAAATGAGTTAGGTAAACAGCCAGGCATTTCATCAAACAGTTGGCAGGCATTTCATCAAACGGTTTTCGCCAAGGTAGAACCGTGAGCATGTAGGTAGGTACATACATGGCTAAGGAGAGGAGGCAATTGGAAGGCTCCATTGCCAGAAAGGCCAGCTTCAAGTAAAGAAGCAACTTGCTCCTGCTCTCCTCCATGCTACCATTCCCATCTCTCTCCATTTTTAACTTCAATTTTAGTTTTTTTTTCAACTATTAAAGCTGCGAATTCGCATATTCTGAGATTTGCGTGACTTTTTCGAGAATTTCAACCGTTCAAATACATTATACACGAATCTCAAAGCTCAAATAATACTGGACCCCTGCGCTATCCCGAATCGGCACCGGTCACGTCGGTCACGCAAAATATGACATATCGCAGAGGAATCGTACTCGGATGCCATGTGGCTTGAACTATTATAGGATTTTCATTGACAATAAGCCGCGACTAAAAGTGAAGCGGGTCATTTTTTTTTATTTTTTTGCAATGATAGGCTGATAGCGGGTCAAAAGCAATTGGTGAACAAAAGAGACATATTGAGCAGATCAAAAAAAGTTAGCATTTCTGATAAGCTTCAATAATTAATTTAATTTGTTCAAACGAAATTTTAATTTGTTTATGTATAAATTTTTTTTAATTCATTTAGTATTAAATCAAGCTGGCAAAAAATAAAAGATTTGTATGCACTGTTTAATGTATTGTTTTTTTTTAAAAAAACTTAATTTATTTTGTAACGTTTAACTTGATACTAAATGAATTCAAAATTTTAAAAAATTAATATGTGTAAATGAAAATCTTTTGAAGGAGATTAGTTTGAACTATTTGAATTCATTACTTGAAACCGATTTGATGGTTAATTTTGATCGGGTATTGGTGAAATTTCTATTTAAACTGACATCATTGATAATACCATAGATTTTTCAAAGGTCTCTGTTGACTTCATGTAGTAAACTTTTCCAACTGACTCTAAGTCAATATGGCACGTATTTTTTTACTATTTTAGAGAAATTCTTCTACCACATGTCTTTCAAATGCAACCAACAATTTTCTCTTATTATTTTCTTTTGCTCTCTGTATTTTATTATTTAGTTCCAACAAAAAAAAAAAAAAAATGAAACAGGATAGATGTAATTAATTAACCATCCCATCCTGCCCCTCTCTGGTGCAAATTGGGCAAAACCGGAAGGCAAAAGCTGGGTGCTATTTGCAAATTATGTAAATTATTGGGCTAAATTGCAAATATATCTTGATACAAACAGAAACTGATAAAAATCTTTTTCAAGTTAGCATAACATATAAAAAGGTTGTTTGAGTTACAACATATATAGCATATAGAAAGTAATTTGTTATATCAAATTTGATGTCAATTTATCAGAATATTCAAAAAAAAAAAATTCTGTTTAGGTCCCTGATTTTGTACCTTACAGCAGAGGATTCCAACCCCTTGCTTTTTGGTAAATGCTTTCTTTTTGGCATGTCATTTAGTATGTTAAGGATAGCTGTTAATTCTTATCCAAGAGAATAAATTAAAGCTGCTCTCATAGAAAATGTTACGTGATGTTTTAGAATTAAATAGTAATTAGAATAAATGAGATATAAAATAAAGAGTAGTTAACGAGTTGTTTTTAGGATAAATAGTGTGACAACTACTGGAAGAAATTAGAGTGACAAATTGAATGAAATAAGTTAAGTCTTCCTCTACTGTTTCTCTTCCCTACTCTATACACACTTTTCTACTATACTGTCTCACTTCCCTACTCTACTGGTTCATGACATGCATGCTCTCAGCGCATGTTTGGTTAATTTGGGTGTTCCTCAAGGGCTAGCTCTGGTATATTAGCTTTCCTTTTCAAATGTCAATTGCTCTTAAGGGATGTTAAACTCCTAGTCTACAAATAATAAAAGGAAATGTAGCGAGAAAAAAACTAAAAACATAATTGGTAGAGTGGTTCAATTCACAGTAATACATTTTGGTACATAAATGAGTGCTTTGCTGGAAAAGTATATTAAAAAATTTTAAGTTTCCGTACACTAGAAGATAACCTCGAAGCTTATTCTACTTTAGGTTTCCACAATGAAACACCATATATTATATTACCCTTCCAACCCCAAAGGAACCAATTGCAATCTTCTTCAATAAAAAATGCCTTGTTATAATCATTTCTAACCATTTTACGGCATTCTTTCACTACACTTGGATCTACCGGAAGCTGTTCAAAGCCGGTTTGCAAATTTCGCATGTGCCACTGCTTGTAGGATTCCAGTCCGACCAAATCAGGCCCTTCATATGCTATCAGATTAATTATAGAAGGACCAAACATTTCTCTTTCCATTAATTGCCTAAGCTTGTAATCTCGTGAGATCAATGTGTCAAGCATGTCGAAGAACATGGAGAAGTGCAACAAAACATTTCTAAACCGTGTGATGAAGAAGGGACTGAAGGGTACGTTGAATATTCCTTGAATGAAAATCTTCGGTTTGATCTCTTTAATCAGATCGAGGAGTTTAGTCCAAGGATTATTCCTGTGTAATAAAGGTTCATCCCTTACTCTACGTAAGTTATACATTGTATTAACTATAACCACTTCATCATCATTAATACTAAGATCATCAATGCAAACAGACTCCCACTGTGACGCAATCCCTTGATACTCAAAAGGAACTCCAAAACTACGAGCATAATCTTCCAACCTCCTTCCTGTCTCGTTGATTCTTTCAGCAGGGTGAAAACCTGGCTGAGGCAAATCTACCCCAGTAATTCGGAGTTTCAGGGGCCCACCTTTTCTTTTTGTAAGTAATTGAATTAGAGATGGCCATTGGAATCCAAAAGCAATGCCGAAATCAACTATATGGATTTTTGTTGCATTGCCTATGGCACTGAGAATACTCTCATTAGCAAAATGATATACAAGTCTGGGAGCTGGACATATCCTTGAGCACATATAATTGGCTTTCAGATAGTCGATGGTGCGTACTTTCCTTGTGACATATTGACGATATGCTGCACTTCTTGTACCAGCCAAGCGTGCCTCTAGTCCATCAACAAGAATGCATGCAAGCCTTTGGATCCCATCGCCAATAGGAGATGCTTCTTTCCTTATTTGTTTTATAAGTTCACTAGCAATCTTGTTATCATTGATAGATATCGCCTCTGCGCAAGAGATGAGGTGTGTTTTGAGATTGATATGGTTGTGTTGGTTTTGATTCTCACTATATGAGTTTGCTTTGAGCTCCTTCATTTTTCTTAGGCTGGCTATTTCATGTCTTGGACAGTTTCCCCCCTGGTATAGTAGTGCTCTGTCAAACATCTCATCTCTAATTATTTCCTCATTATTGACCATGGGTATTTTGCAATTTCGCCCCTCCAAAAGGTCCAAGTTTGCATCATTTATATTCTTTTTACCCTTAGACTTATTTCGCAAATCACTTTCTTTCTCTTCCCCCGATTTGATCTCTAGTGAGTTCCTATCACATTTCTTCGTTGGATTAAGTGAAAGATTACTCACATGCAAATTAATCGATGAGCTATTCTGATTTGGAAGGAACTTCAATCCTTCTTCTACACCTCTCTGAAATTCAATAATAGCCAACGAGTTCTCTATACATGGTTGTTGTTCCAAACTCTCACTACAAGTCGGAACTACTTGATCTATTAAATCAGAAGTTGTGAAACCAGGATTTACCTTTGATTGTTTTGATATTAATTGATTATCTTGTGGAGGTGGATACTTCTCCCCAAGGATATCATAAAAGGGTTTCTCCATGGCTCTAAGAGCTTCCTCTTGATAACCATTAATCTTTTCATTTATTTCTTCCTCTAATAAATACCGGCTTATGTAGTCTAGCGTTGGATCTATAAGTATCTCAGACTTCTCTTGTTGGATCGGAGAAAGGTTGTTGTTTGGGTCTTTTTCAGGGAGAATTTGTGAGTAGTTTGTGTGATTACAATTACCAATGGAACCGTGCAATTCGTTCGACATGAAAGACCCTGAATTGTTCTCTTTCGGCAAAGTCATGTTGCTTGCAACTTGCAAAAGAAAATTTGATCTAAAAATTCCATAAATGAATCCAATTAGTGGAGTGAAACCATTGAAAGATATTATTCAGTGGAAGTTTTTCAGGGAAAAAAGTGACAATTTACAAACTTTTCAATGATATAAGCTTTGGAAATTTTCAAATGATGTTGAAAGCCTGAGACTACAAAATTTTCCATGAAATTAATTAGTAAGACCAGTGTGCAGATCGTTTTCTAAAGAAACATTATAAATTCTTCAAGTTTTTGCTATAAAGATTGTGAGACGTCACAAAGTAAAGCATACAATTGCGAAATAATATTTTGTCAAAAAAAAAAATGTTAAATGGTTTGGAGAGGGAATTTTCCAGCATACCTCATAAGAGTATCACCAATTAGCTAGAGAGGTAGAGCCTAGTGTCTTGACTCTTGGGGAAGAAACTCCTCTAGATATTATATTGAGATTGTTAGGTGTGCAACTGTGCATCACATCTAATTACCAGTCTGAGACGTTATTCCTTTTGAGACGTCAATATATATAGAGAATTTTATGCTCTGTTATTGATGAAATGCCTTATGTCTATTTCAAATGACATCATTGAAAGCCCTGTAGAGTTTCAAGGGTTATCTGTTGCCATCAAGAGTTCCCTCCTGTTATTTCCTATTGTTATCTATATTTTATTGTTTGGTTTTAACAAAAATAAATAAAAAATGAAATAGCACCAACTTTTGAAGACAAAAGTTGAGTTCTATGTAAATTATGTAAATTATGTAAATTATTGGACTAAATTGCAATTATATCCAATATGATCTCAATTTATCAGAATTTTCTTTTTCTTTATTTTTTAAATTCAAGTAACTACTATCAGATATACAATTTTATCAGAATTTTTAAAAAAATAAATTTCTGAGTTGTACCTTACAAAAGCCCTTCATAACTGGAATGCGCATCCTCTACGTTAACTCAAAAGAAAATCTTTTGAGTTAATAAATTTTATCCGTCTGATTTGAAATGGAGCTAATTTGACTCCTGTTTATAATATAGGGGCTCTTCAATATTAGTACATATTTAGTTCGCACGAATCTTTAAGCAGATTGGATAATCAAGATGTTCTTTTGAGTTAATGCAGAGGATAGGAATTCTCATAACTGGTGGACTGCTAATATTTCCACTAACTTCAAATTTATTTGAAAATTAAAAATGTTTGATGAAGATGTGGATCGGATGGTTTTGACTGCCTCTATATTCTTTGCAGATATTTTAGTTGCCTGATTTGTTGGCAGGGGCACTGCATCTATCAACTCAACAGTTGTTCCTTTTTAGCATAGAATTGATTGAGGTGTTTTCTTTGCGCAATTGATTTTGGATCAAAATTTGCTATTATTTTTGTGCATAAACAGTATTTCTGCTATTTTTATTTTTTCAAATTTAGTCATTGAATTATTCCGAGATGTTAGCATAGAAAAATTTTGAAAAAAATTACTTTGAAACTTTTTTCTAAAAAAAATTAAACGGTTAGATTTAAAAAAATAAAAATAGCAGAATTATTGTTCACGAAAAAAAATAGCAGTGAATTTGACTCCATTGATTTTATCTATCCTGTAAGATAATTACAGAACATTAATTGCAATCTGACTTTTCAGGTATAATAATGTAATGAGTTGGACTAATACACTTTTTACCAAGTAAAGTTTACTTTACATTTATTTTACATTTATACTGTCGTATTATAAAGTCATCAAATATAATTTCCGTATTAAAATATATTTGGAAATCAAATTATATATATATTTTTTCTATAATTATTATCTTTAGAAAAAAAAAATATCTATTGATTAAAAGATTTTGAACTATTAAAAAACAATGCTATTCTACCTATTTAGTAAATAACAAAAAAATTCTTAAAATATAAAATTTGGACTTCAAACACATTTTAATATGAAAAGTATGTTGAACGGTTTAGATACTGTTTGGACTTCGGAGATATGAACATAAAGTAAAACATGATCTTTACTTAGATGATCGATATGTATGCGTCAGAAGTAAATAAATGGCTCATTTGTTCTCCAAAACTGACCAAAAAGTTTGACACTTTTATAAAACATACTACATAGTTTTTATTTTTCTTAATAAAGGAGAAAATAGATATTTTATAAATTTTAAACAAGTTTTAATAATAAATACAATAAAATGAGTAAATTTGTAAGTTTTAAACATTTAGAGTGGAAAGTTTTAAATATGATATTATGAACTTTAGAGTGGAAATGATTAATTTCGAAGTTTTTGACGGATATATATAAAATTCCCCCATATTACAAATTTCAAAATGTAACTATTGGTAATGACATCTAGAGATCTCTCTTTCCGATGAAAACTTCATACCATTATTGCCAAGCATTTCAAAAAAAAAAAAAAAAATTCATACCATTATTAGGGGTGTCAACGGGTACGATATGGGTCGGGTGGAGACATTTTCATACCCGTACCCGTTATCATAACGAAAAAAAATCTTTACCCTTACCCGTATTTTCGAATACGGTACGGGTCGGATAAATGGATAAAAAAATGCCATTAACATTTCAATTTATGTTTTCGATAAAATAATTTTTAAAATAAGAAAAAATAATAATGAATACAACTAATTTGTATTATGAAAATTTAATAAAATACAAAAACTTTATTGTATCATGTATCATCTTCATACAAATATATATTTATATATGTAATTTTATTTTTTTTAAATTATCTTATACTAAAACGGGTAAGATAACGAAAAAAAATCATTACCCTTACCCGTACCCGATTAGCTAACGGAATCAAAATTTTACCCTTACCCGTATTTTCGGATACGATACGGATCGAGTAAACAGGTAAAAGAGTGCCATTGACACCCCTAACCATTATGACCGCTTTGCTAGGCTATTCGACAGACATTATTTAGCATTTTTACCGAACAACCTATTTAATAGACAAATTGCGGACGTTTTAGCAGAAATACTACAAGATCAGCTTGGATCCGATGTGAATTGGATTCAAAATAGTTCTAATGAGTTCGGTAACTGTCTGATCTGTTTTAGGATTAGCACCCGCAATTTCACATTTGCTTTAAATTTATATACACGAATTCTAAAGCAGATCCGACGATTACCGAATCTATTAAAATTACTTTGAATCCAATAAACATATGGTATAATCAAATTAATTATGAGAGCACAACAAATTTAGACCAATAGAGATCCAATTGGGCCCAATTACTTGATAAAATTTTCAGCCCAACCAATATTTCCTTTCCCCTCTTTAAAATTCCAACCAGCCCACTCCCAAAAATAACCACCACTCTCTACTTTCTAATATAAGCTAGCTAACATCTAATGCGGTCCAACCGGATTGTCACGTAATTATCACATGCGAATCTGAAATTTAGGTGAGAGAGGTGAGGTTGCAAAATTGGTTAAAAAAATGTCTTAGAATTGTTATATCTAAAGGTCGAGAGTTTGATTCTCCTTCATGAATCTTGGTAGCTACTACCAAGTTTTAAAAAAACAAAAGAATCTGAAATTTAGGTCCAATGACTTGAACCGACACTACTACTACAAAAAAAAAAAATATTCTATATCAGTTGCAATCGTGTTATGCCATCTAGTTCTGAATTGATGCTTATCAACCTGATAGGAAATGCATAGACATATGTCATCGATGGAAACCGATGGCGTTCAACACCAACGCCATCTGTTGAAAAATTAGGAACCAATGGGAGTAATAGTTTTTCGGTCGTTAAATAAGTCGTTTAATGTAGAAACACCATCGGATCTACTTTGGAAATGAACCAATGGCGATCCTACATACGGTGTTTGATATTTGACGTCGTTTAGGGTTTAATGCCATCTCGTGCGGTTGTTCTACCGATGGTAGATATCACTTACGCCATTTGTTTTACTACGTTGGCATTTGACAAGTCTCTTGATTATTTTAGCTGTGTCATCTGTTACTAACTAATTGTGAGTCGTTAATTTATGTGAATATTTTTTTTAGTTGTGCTTTTATTAGGGTCTAGCTCCCGTACATGTGTGTGTCTCTCTCTCTATATATATATACAAAGAGAGAGAGAGAGAGTTGGGTTATGGTGCATTGCAATGTATACCATCTTTTGTACATTGAACTATAAATCACCAGATTCAAAATTCAAATAACCGATTCAAACCGTTCATCTTGTTCTCCATATTAATATGTGTTTGGAGATCAAATTTTACTCTCTTTTTTTTTGAATTTTTTACTATTTTTTTAGATTTATTGAAAATTATTGTTTTCAGATAAATCTGAACTATAAAAAGCTGTGATGTTTAGATTTATTGAAAATCGCTATTTTTAGACAAATCTGGACCATAATAAGCAGTGATCTTAATAAATCTAAAAAAATAGTAAAAATTTTTAGAACAAGATGCTATTAGCAAGAATTGAATATGTGTCTATTTTCAGATAGACAAAAACTTATATCACTGCACTAAATCTGTAATTCCTTTGCATGTAGACTTAAATAGATTTTTTTTTCCAATAGAATGACCTAACATTACATAATTAGACTGTCTTAACCAAATTAACTATCAAACAACAACAACAAAAAAAATGGAACATTCGATTTTTATTTTGAAATTGTGAAATGTAAATATAATATTAAGAGTTGATATTATGCGTTTGGCGGCTTAGACGAGACATAAAGAAATTTATGTCATGATTTAAACATATTGTAAGATTTCAACCCGCGTCTTATGGCGAGATAACGGTGTCACAATAAACGAATCCAATCCAATCCAATCCAATCGAGCTTAATTTAAGAGTTCGAGTTGGAATCAATTTCGAACTGAACTGGTTCGAAATTGAAGGAGGGTTTCAAACTAAAAAGAAGAGTTTGAGTTTGATTCGGTGCAATTCGAAACCAATTTCGAACCGAACTGGTTCAAAATTGAATCATAGTTTAAAACTAAAAAGAAGAGTTTCGAATCGAACCACTCAGTTCGAGTTTGATTCAAACCAATTTCAAATCGAACTGAATTTGATTCGTTTCAGAACTAAGTTAGTTTGATTTGTTTCGAACTGAATTTTTTTTTTTTTTCTAATCCAACTCAATCAAATCACAAACTATGAGCTTTTTGTGCACCCTTTACAAATCGACATTCTTGTTTACATAGATTCACAAAACAAAACAAAAGTCAAAACAAACGAAGAACATTTCTTTTAAAGCATCCAGTTAAAATTGTTGGGGTTAGTTCCTTTTTTCCAATTTAGGAACTCAATAAAATGACCTTTTTTGTAAATAATTTCAGTTACATGATAAACTCAAAAAAGAAGATATTTTTATCTTAAATTTGTTAATGACATAAATTTAATAATATATTACACCAAAATTTTTATTTATACCATAATAATAATAAAAATAAACCAAAACACTCTGACATTCCACATCTACCCAGCCGCAAAGTCCATCTGTGGTCTCATTCTTGGATGAGCACAAATTGGCATGGCGGCTCCTCAAAGGTCCAAAAATGTATCTAATATTACATATATTTAGGTTTTGAGGAGTCTCCAAGTCAATATGCATCTCTCTAAGAATGAGATCGCATATTGACTTGACGGCTCCAATAAAAGTGAAATTCCTCATATTTTGAAGTGTTTAATTTTTTTTAAGGGTATAAATAAAAATTTCAGTATATTACAGTTTACCTTGTTTTTGTACTGCATCGAAAATCAATAACATACATTTAGGGGTGTTCCTTGGTTTGGTTTGCTTTGGTTTGGTTCGGTTGAATCGGAATCGAACTAGACAAATCAAAGTTATTACTCGGTTTCAAAATAGAACCAAATCGAACCGATTTAGCATTGCAACCAAACTGAAACCAACCAAAGTTTTATTTCGATTTGTTCAGTTCAAACTAAACTATTTTTTATTTATTTAAAGCAATTGATTTATAATAAACCCAAGTATATTAAGAAATAAATCATAATATTAAGAAATAAACCAAAGTATTTAAAACAATTGATTAAGAAATAAACCGGAGAGGTCTTGACCAAATTCATAATATATGAAAATTCTGTCGGTTCGGTTAATTCTATTTTGAAAAATTTCAAACCGAACCGAACTAAAGTTATAATTTGGTTTTAAGAAACAAACCAAACTGAACCATTAAACCGAAAAAAACGAACCGTTTAGTCCAAACTAATTCGGTCTGGGTCAAACCCGAATAAACCGGACCCAATGAACACCCCTACATACATCAATGATGATGTTCAAGTGATAAGCCACTATATAAATCTTAACACCAGAACTTTTTTTGTATTAAACTATTAATTATTATCAATTATGTTTTGTTTTTATTTTGTGAGATATATTGGTGAATCATAAATGCGAAATCGACATAAACGCTTAATATGTTATGGATGGATGTCAACGAATCGAGTCGAGTTGAATTAGACAAAATATTTTTGCTATAAACCACACATATAAAAGTTTCATTTTTTTTTACAGTGAACACAAAAGGAGATGATAAAATAATAGAAAATAAAAATTATTTTCTTTCTGTAACTCTGAGCTGAGTAAAGTTTGAACTCGTTTCTATCATGACAAAATTAAAATTAAACGAACTAATTATAATTTTTATGAGTTAATCTCAAGCGAATCATATGTTAGGAGGTTTTTTTTACAATCCTACATATGAGAAATTGAAAATTGATCTTAGAATGTTAATATAATCTTTTTGCTCACAATCTTAGAATTAAAGTTCTAAATAACAATACTATAGAGCTGTTACATTATTTTCAGACCATAAAAAGGTATGGCACTATCAGTACTATAGTACGTTATTTCACACTATAAAAGAACTATATAGACATAGCATTATTTTTTTAATCATTCGACATCGTAAACACTATTTAAATCTTTACTTAAAACATAAATTCAGCATGGATATGAATAAACAAATATAATATTTGATGTAGAATTAGAGAGTTAAATAAACATTTATTGGTGCACCAACATTCCAACAAAACCATAATATGTTTTTTTTTTTCCTAATAAACAAAAGTATGAATCAACTCAATGGAGTTTGATTTGAAAAAAAGTTTGTTTCGAAACAAATTAAATCAGTTTGGTTCTAAAATGAATCAAATTTAGTTCGAATCAAACTCAAATTGAGACTGGTTCGGTTCAAAACTCTTCTTTTTAGTGCTAAATCATGCTTCAATTTCAAATTAGTTCGATTCAAAACTGGTTCAAATTGCACCGAATCAAACTCGAATTCTTCTTTTCAGATCAGAACCCTGCTTTAGTTTCGAACAGTTTGGTTCGAACTGAGTTAAGTTCAATTCGGTTTGATTCGTTTTCACCCCTAGAACTGGCAGAAGATAATAATGAAAAAAAAACCATGAAATTAAAATGGAAATAAATCAATGAATATTGCTAATAAATGAATAAAAAGAAAAATAAGATGAAAAAAAAAAAAAAAAGCAAAGAAAGCACATAGACATAGGGCTAAGTGGTCTGCTGTGGTGATCCCTCTCTCCCCAGCCGAAGCCTCTCTTTCGTCTCCTTCAACCCTTCTCTCTCTCTCTCTCTCGCTCGCGCGCGCGCTCTCTCTAGCCCGTCGATCTTCGATTCAATAATCACAACTCGCAACTCCGCTTGTTGCCATTTAGTAATTCAGGTACGCGCGATCTTCCCTTTCCAATTGCCATCGCTGTTTACAATAAGGATCTGCCCCCCTTTGTTTATCAGAACTGTTTGTTATTCTATCTGATTGGGTCGGTCTAACCTCGTCGATTTGTTCTTGATCAGTGGTATATTGGGGGCGATTTCCTTCCGAGTCTAAAGATTTTATTACGACTGTGATTGATACTCAGTGGATTGATTTAACGATTCTTGTTTTTCTTTGCTTCTCAATTTTACTTTATACAGGAAGATTCAACTATCCCTGGACTTGTTTGTTTGGTTTTGATATTTGTCAGGTTTGGTTTCCTACCCCCTTTTTTTATCAATTTTTATATAATTTTTAGTGGGATTTTGTTCAGCTGTTCTTCAATTAACACAAACAATACCTGAATTGAAGTAGAGATAAAAGAGGTTGAATGGCCAGCGCTGTGGCAAGAGCAACTAACACTGTCCCTTCTTCCCTGTTAATTCAAGATAAAATGACCCGGAACAAGAGAAAGTTTCGCACGGACCAGTACAGTCCTGATTCGGTTGTGCCTGTTTACCCGCTCCGGCCGACGGATTGCCCCAACTACGGCCCATCCTCCAATGAAAAGGGGACAGATAGTTTCAACCTGGAGCACCTGGCAAGCATGTGTGACATGTGCAAACACCTGATGTGTGCTCCTGAAGAGGGTTTGGAGTGGGAAGACGGGTTCAATGATGCCGATTGGAGTGAGCTTACCGAGACCCGATTAGAGGAGATCTTGATTAGCAACATTGATATGATTTTCAAGAATGCTATCAATGTCGTCTCTTCTTATGGGTACCCTGAGGATGCTGCCAGAAATGCTGTTCTGACTGCCGGGGTCCGTGATAACAGCAAAGAGCCCCTCTCCGCCTTAGTGGACAGTGCCCTGGCAGTGCTTCGAGGCGACAAAGAGTTGAATTTGTCTTCTAACTTTGACGAGGATTTGGAGAAGACGGAGAAGAGTGTTCTTGCAAGAATGGTTGATCTTGTTACCGAATCACAGCCTTTCTTTAGCAGAGGTGATGCCATGTGGTGCTTGCTCATCTGTGATATGAGTGTGCCTCGTGCTTGTACTGTAGATTATGACCCCTCGAACCCCATTGAATCTGGCAGCAGCTCTGTTACACTCCCAGTTAATGAAACCAATGTTAGTGGTTCTCAGAGTAATGCACAGTGTGAGATGCCTAAAGTGCTAGGTCTGCCTACTGTACCGAATGGAAGGCCGCCTTCCATTCCGAGTAACGTGTGGAGTGTGATTTCAAATCTAAAACCTGATGATAACCCTAACTCTTCTGACCATAGTAAATCCCTAAAGGAAGGAGGTAAGAAAAGTGGGGGTAATTTAAAAAAGGATTCTATGCTTAGGAACAAGTCAATTAGTCTTGAGAAGAGCTTGCGGGCCCTGGGGTCGAAAGTGGCCTCTAAAGGATGCAAGCATGGTGTACCGGGTAACTTGGTCCTGGACAGGAAATGCAAGTATACAGCATCTGACTCTGCTTCTGGTATTACTGTAAAGAGCACATTTAAACTAAGCAAGATCGTTGGAGGTGGCGTCTTACGTAAAGATGCGGTCCTCGACCTTTCTTTCCATGCAACAAAGTCCAGCAGCAGTACAAACAATAGTACAAATAACACCAGTACAAGTGCTCCCACTGCTAGCAATTCTACCCCATCTGCTGCACCTACTACAGACACAGAGCTCTCTTTGTCACTTCAGTCAACTGGCCCTGCAACTGCAAGTACAAATGTGAAGGGTACTGCAAATGGGAATGTGAATGCAGATGCAAAAGCAAACCCAGATACAAAAACCACCGGAAAGGCTGTTGAGCCGGGCAATACGGGTCGTGAGGGGGGCAAGTCATGGAAGGATTGGGTCCCACAGAACAGAAAGGATGAGGTAGCAGCTAAGCTGTTACCGCACATGAGAGAACTGCAGGCACAGATACAGGACTGGACAGACTGGGCACAGCAAAAGGTGATGCAAGCGACGCGACGGCTAGTGAAAGACAAAGAAGAGCTGCAGGTGCTGCGGCAGGAGAGGGAGGAGGAGGGGCGGCTACATGAGGAGAGGAAGAGCCTTGAGGAGAGCACCAAGAAGAAGCTGGCCGAGATGGAGGCGGCCATCACCAAGGCTGGTGGCCAAGTTGAGAAAGCTAATGCAGCCGCTCGCCGCCTTGAGATGGAGAATGCACACCTGCGCCATGAGATGGAGGCTGCTAAGATGCGGGCTGCGGTGTCAGCGGCCAACTGCCGGGAGCTGTCAAAGAATGAAATGAACAGCCTGAAGAAATTTGAGACATGGGAGTCGGAGCGGGATCTGATGAAGGAGGAGTTGCTTGATGAGAAGGCTAAGACATCTGACTTGCAACACCAGTTGCATCTGCTCAAACAGCATCTCCTTCATCTGCAGGTCCTTTACTTTCTTATCTCTTTTATAGGTTTGGGACTTGGACTAAATTATTATTTTTTGTTGATTCTGTCAGATTGAGGAGTGCGAGTATTTTTCAATTTGGTAAATTATTGAGGTTTTTTTTATGCAAATTGTACAGTGTTGTGTGAAGAAGGAAGAGAAAGAAAAGAGTGACAGACTAGCACAATTGAACTCTCAGAAAAAGGAAAAAGAGCATATAGAGATGTCAGCAAGAGCCGAGGAGAATGCACTGATGGTGAAATCAGAAAATGAGATGCAACGGTTCAAGAGCGAGATCCGGGAATTGGAGCAACAGATCCAGCAGCTGCGCTCAGCAGATGTCTGCTCTAAGATGGCTGCTCCCAGATGGGCCCCTCTGGACAGCAGGAGCTATGCGTCTCGCCTGGCCCAGGGAAAGAATGGCATCAGCAATGGCAACAGGGCAGCTGTAGCATTTAAGGGCCGGATGGAAAGAGGGGTGCTGGTGGGGCCAGGGGAGGATGAGGTTCAGAGGGAAAGGGAGTGTGTGATGTGCCTGAGTGAGGAGATGGCAGTGGTGTTCCTGCCATGCGCTCACCAGGTTGTGTGCGTCAGCTGCAACCAAATGCACGAGAGTCAGGGCATGAAGGACTGCCCGTCATGCCGCTCCCTCATTCTCCGCAGGATCCTTGTTCGTTCTTCCAATTCTTAGTTTTGTTCTGCTCCTTTTTTTTTTGCTTGTGGAGTTTGGTTCAGTTCAAAAGATGAAGCATGATGAGTTTTTCACTGTCAAAGAATAATAACAATAATAAACTGCACCAAGGTTCGAAACCTAGTTCTTTGCCGGTACATTGTTTGCCTTAATGAAAGTATTAAAAATTGGAGTTTTCATGTTGAGACTTGTTACTCTTTCATGCTGGTTGTTAATGGCCTAGATTGTTGTCTTGGATCGATTGAAGTCGAGATTCAGAATTTCCTTGCTATAACTTTTTTTATTGTCCATTCCAAACTTGCAGTGAATATTTTGCATCAATACTGGTTTTGTGCTTTTTATTGCTCCAACAAAACCAGATAAAGGCAATACAAACCCATTGTTTGAGATTGTTTACAAGCGATGTCTCTTGATTGCTCGCTTCGTATTGAATTGCTGCTAAGTAAACCTCATTTGCAATCAAGGATGAGAACATTTAATTTTGTCAAGTTCATTTCATTTTCTGTTTACTCTTACATTTTAGGTTGTTGAATGGGATAATTATAGGGCTTGAAAGCAGCAGCATTGCTAGTGAAATGCAAATTGTTGTAGTCTAGTCTAAATTTGTATCCCCTCAGGTTACCTGACTGAGTAGAATTGAATCGGATGGTCTGAAAATGGAAATTTTAACTTGGCATGCATCTCAAAGCACAAATAATAGTGTCCCCTACTGCCATCTTGATCACTGGCTGAAATTAAATCTGGCCGTCCATTTCAATTGTGTTGAGTCAGGTACCTGGGAGGATACTGATCCGTCTAGGTCTGGGGATGTTGTTTTTGCAATTAATTTCAATGCCAAGGATCACACAAGAATTTGATTCATTACATTCCAAAATCAGGCCTAAATAAATACGGTTTGGTCCTGTAGGCCCATTTTAGCTGTGTATTCTGTCCAATCAAATCATTTTCCATTTTGCCATCCAATCAAAATCATGTTCCATTTTGTCATAGGCTATATTTGACATCTCGCCTGAATAATGTTTACACTTGTAAAAACCTTCCGGGTCAAACTTTTTGTTGTTGTTGAAAGCTTGGTAGTGAAACTCTAATACTCACAAGATTTGTGAATTATTCATTTTTTTTGTTTTGACGAATCAAACTCTGAATTATTTAATGAATTTTACGAATTTTTTCCGAATTATTCGCGAAATTTTTTCAAAAACTTTTTTTTTCTTCCTTGTAGGATTGAGCCGATCTGGATAATTTTGAATCATTCTCAAATTATACCTGAATTATTCTCGAATCACGAACTTTTGATCTCGTCAAATCAAACTCGAATAATTCATTTGTCACTATAGAGTGCCTACCAAGATTGGGTCAAAGAAAATCACTTGATAACTAAGACTTTGACAGTTTTGACAATGTCATTTCAACCGTTGGATGAACTTACTAATGAACGGTTGAAACTAACCTGATATTCTCCTGAGCCAATTTCCTGTAATTACAAGAAGAAGAAATGAGAGTATCCCCTCAGCTGGATCTTGAATTCAAGAAATTAGCCTCTCTACTGCAACATAAAATTTAATCTATAGCTAACTCGATCCATAAGCTCTGATGACTGAGGCAATTATGTTCACCAATAAATATATAGGTGTTAAAATTAATATTCAAGAACAAATCATATGGGTACAACCATCCAATAGTTACTGAATTTCAACATTGTTTTCTCTTACATTTTTAAATGCAGTTTTGTTTATATATGCAGAAGACCACTGCATATGTAGATTTTAATGTGAAAGTATATATGTAATTTTACTATGAGTTGTTAAAATAATATACATAAGATAAAACTAATTTATAATGCAATGTTGTTCTAATCTAATGTTAATGCTCTTTGTCTCTCTTTCGTAGATCATGAGTTCAAGTCTTTCCCAAAAAAAGTATTTTTTGTGCTTTTTTTTTTATTGGGAGCACCAACAGAGATCTGCATATACAGCCGCACTCAAGAAACAAAATCCTCTGTCCCCAGAGTCTCTGTGGAGTAGAACCAGGGTGGGACTAATTACTGTTTAGGATTTAACTTTTTGTTACTGTTTTTAAATGGGCCCCACCCGCAGAGACTCTGGGAGCAGGAATTTCCTGCCCCCCAGGAGAGCAGAGGATTCGGTCTCCGCACTCAAAACCATATGTGGCTGCATTTAAAAACACTACACAATACCAAATTAAAGAAAGATCTCAAACAATTTTGCTAATCAAGTATTAAAAATGGTAAAGTTTATAATTATCAGCACATTTCTCAAAAATTTTAATACTGATCCCCTTTTGATAATGTTGTTTTAATTCTAACATGACAGTAGATATGACATGAAAATATCTGTGATTGTATTGCACCTGCAGCTTATAAAAAAAAATACTAAGCAATCATACTTCAATAGTTGTGATTATACTTTATACTATAATGACAAACGAAAAAAATATACATCAGTTCCATATCTTTCTTTGTTTTTATGATACAATACAATAAGAAATAAGCACAAGACACTCCACTTATTTCTAAACAAAGATGAAAATAGAGCCACCACTAATTTCTCTCCTTTACCAGAATAAACCACTGGTAGGCTGGTAGCTAGCTCTCGGGTTTGCGCCACAGTCCGTCTGACATCAGCAGCAGTGACAGCAGCGCAAGATTCGGGACCAGGAACAGGAGCAATTGGGGAACCCGCGGTCCATGCCGGGGCCTCCTGATCCGCTTCCTGGCGTACTCTCTGAGCTCCTGAGGGCCCCAGCGTTGAGGCGGAGGGTCGACACCGGAGGAAAGGATGCAAGGCGGGGGTTGCTGGAAGGCGCAGAGAGAGCGCCAGGTAGTGTGAGGAAAGCCGAGTCGGGAAGCGCGAGAGAAGAAGAAGGAGAGAGACCAGAAGGGGAGAGCAGTTGGAGAGTCACAGAGGAAAGGAGGGAAGGACCAGTCGAGGAAGCAAGGTGCATGGAGAGAAACGAAGAATTGGGAATGGAGAGATGGGGTTAGGGTTTGGTGTGTGAGGATGTGAGAAAGGGTTTCAATCCGGTCTGGCCATGATGGGGTGGAGGAGGAGGAGGAGACACTGGTGCTGCTATTGCTACCCATCAGGAAGGATCAGGTATTATCTCATTATTTGTGGAAACTAGGAGATGGGGATCAGAGATAAATTGGGTTTATGGGCCAGTAATGGGCCTTTAATGGGCCTGATGTTGTTGCATCTCCTTGGATCCTGAACTGACATGCAACTTGTTTCTGTAAACAATGATCATTTGTAAGCAGCTAAATTTATCAAAACGCAGATTTTTGTTGCTGATTAATTTAGATAGTTCAACATGTGTCGTACCACTTAATAAAACCCAGTAATGGTTGAGTTACCAAGCCATTGATTATCAGTTTATCAGTTTATCTTAATTATTGAACCTCACTGTTTTCTATTTTTTTCCATTTTTTTTCTTTTAATTTTTTGATGTCTTCCTTTTCCAGTTCTGCCTTGTAATTCTTCTTATTAGAAGGTGTTATTGACTTATTGTACTATACAAAAAAATTTAGGTAACGCCTACGGGATTCGATTGAGTTTGTAAGAATATTGAGTGTGTGTGTGTGTATAGTTGTAAGTAGGTGTGTACAAAAAGTTCATAGCTCGTGATTTAATTGAGTTTGATTTGGAAAAAAAAAATTGGTTCGAAACAATTTAAATCAGTTCAGTTCTGAAATGGATAAAATCCAGTTTGGTTTGAAATTGATTTGAATCGAATTCAAACTGAGTCTGACTCAGGTTCGAAACTCTTCTTTTTAGTTCTAAACCATGTTTCAATTTCAAATCAGTTCGGTTCGAAACTGGTTAGAATCACACTAAATCAAACTCGAATTCTCCTTTTTCATTTTGAAATCATCCCACTTCAATTTTGAACCAGTTCAATTCGAAATTGATTCGAACTTGAACTCTAACTGAGTTAAGTTCGATTTAGTTTGATTTGTTTGCAACCATAGTTGTAAGGTTATTAGGTTAATTTGTTAGAGTGAGGTAATTTAACACTATAATTTTACAATGTGACTATGCATGAAAAAGCAAAGTAAATGCTAAATTATTTTAAACATTATTTTTTTAATAGTGAAATAAGTATATGGAGCATGGAATAAAATGATTTAATTATTCTTATGTATTATGTTACAAAGTGAAGTGATAAGAATAAAAATATCAATTTTTATTAAATCTGATGATTTAACTTTATTTCACTTATAAAAATATTTATTTTACTTCATCTTAATTCATCTTGAAATACTTTCAATAATATTAAAGCACATTAAAATATTTAAATCACCAGTAATTTCACTTGTCAAACAATCTGTAAATTTGAATTTTGAAAGTTGAACTCCAAACAATTCCAACCACTACACCAATATGGATTTTAGAAGGTTACAAGCAATTGGGGGTCCACAAATGATTAATTTCCCTTTATGTTTCACAAACCTTATAAATTTTATGTGTAATATATATTCATTTAATAAAATTTTACAGTTTTTTCCTTTATTAATAGAATATTTGTTTGAAAATGAAATTCTCCCTAAAACATTTCTTGTTGGAAATTATTTTTATCAAATTCAACCTCGTAAATTTCAAATTATAAATTGGCAAATAATTCAGACTACTCAGAAGAGTATCAAACAATCAACCAATTAGAAAGAAACATATATATCACAAAGAAGACTCTCGTGCAGGACAATTGATGTCTCAGATAAAAGTGGAAAAAAAACATGCCGTGTTATACTTTGTCGTAATTAACACGTTGTGATTTTGATCTTGTACGGTGTCATACTGTGATTAAGTTAATTTTTCACGTGATGTATCATATCATGACTAAAATATTAAAAGATGGTCACGCTATGTGAGTCACGCCGTGTCCAAATGTGCTGTGATAAAATGTAATTTACGTGATCATTTAATTATAATTTAAGTTAGTCTATTCAAAATTTATCATTTGATTAATATCTAATGGTCCTATTACACGTAACTCGTGTTATCACGTGTTGTGCCATGACATGTCATCTTGTGTTTAAAAGATGATCACAGCACGTAACTGACATGTGTACTGTGTCATTCCATGCATTCTGTGACAAATTCGGCTCCGCCATGTCATTTTTCCCACTCTAGTTCCAGATAGACAGATGTGAGGACCCTTGACACGGTGAGGCGGTGTTGAGCGCGTCACAGAAAATCGAGATGGTTGTTTGGGCTGGAGGGGTCCAGTTGCATCCCTGAGTAGCAAGCAGGATACAGGCATAGTTTGACAAGACGAGAGCAGACCAAAGCCACCAAAGCCTTTGATCACATGATGTTTCTGATACAATGAGAAAAAGAAAGAGAGAAGATGAATGCAAAGGTGAAAAAAAGGGGACCATGTATTCCATCCTCTTCGAGAAAACCAGCCATGCATATGCATTACCTTCTCCCCTCACATGGTTCTGGACCCCACCTCTGACTTCCCCCAACAGTATCCAATCCCCCTTCCTTTCATTTAATTAGTTAGACATGCATGATACTTGTTAAAGAAACAATGGAATTATGGAGCCAAGAAAACAGAACTGTGCAATCAATGCTTTCGATCGGCACCCATAAGAAGAAACTCTGTGTCTCTGACTCATATATTCAAGTCTTCTCTTCTTTTTATTCAAAACCTCATTAAACATATACTAATATTAATACGGATCTTTTTTTAGTTAACGTAAAAATAAAAATAAAATGAATCCAGATCTGCTGTTACATGTAACAGAGAAATTGTTTGTATCGTCCCAACAACCTTGGATACACATGCAAGTGTCTGTCAGAGAATTTCAAATTTCTAACTTTAAAAATCAACACTACTCCTGCTTTCCTTTTACTAAAAAAAGCAACCTAATAAAACCTTGCTCACTTGCTCTCTCTTCTCTACTCTTTCTATTTATCCTCTACGCTCACAAACCAAAGCAATTATCTATATCTATTTATCTATCTATCTATCTCTCAAATTCTCTCCAATTTCTCTATATAATTAGACTCTCAATTTTGGACCATCATGAGCCGGAGCCAGCACGCGCAGCCGCAACCGAAACAACCACGCAGCGCCGCTCTCTTCTCCTGCGGCATCTTTCGCAATTGCACGCAATCCTCTCTCAGTCCCACTGCTACTCCTCCCGCTACCTCCTCTGCTCCTTCTCCACCTGCTACGCAACTCACCACAGCCTCTCCGCCATCTGTTCTCCCACTTATATCTCTTCCTCCAACCTCCAATGCTGCCATCACCACTGCCCCTTCTTCTTCCTCTTCCTCTTCTTCATCTTCCACCTCTCAGAGCTTCACTCAATGGCGTCTCCCTGTACACCAGCAATCTCCATCCCCGCTGACAAGTGGCCCCACCTCTGCTGCCGCTCTTCTCCCTACCCCTTCTGAAACATACCACTCAGCCGAATGCCTCTTCGCTTCCGGCAATTCCCTCCAAGCGTTATGCCTCCTTGAGCGAGCCTTCACACCCGATCCATCTCCTCCCAGTCCGTGTCCACCATCCGTCATGCTCGGTGTCGTTGCCGCTTTGCTTGACTCATCCACTGCAAGACCAGCAGCTAAGATGCTGCTAGCATTGCTACTCAACGAAAGAAACCGGATCGAGGCGGCACGAGCTGGCGCGGCAGCAGCAACACTGGAAGCAGTGATGGCATCGGGTCCAGCCGGTGCAACTGCCGAGAGAGGTCTAGCAGCATTGGAACTGCTATGTACAGTTAGCGAAGGAGCAGAGGCAGTGCGGAATAATGCGATAGCAGCGCAAGCATTAGCATGTGCAGTGGAGAGGATGTCAGGGAGGGGCAGGGAGTGTGCGATCGGAGTGTTGGCAGCGATCTACGGAGGAGGCGGAGGAGGAGGAGGAGGAGGTGGAGAGGAGGAGGATGTGGTGATGGAGGTTCCATCAGAGGTAGCGAGAAGTGTACTAGGAGCGATGCAAGGGGAATGCAGTGCGAGAGGAAGGAGAAAAGGGGCCCAGTTGCTGAAAGCGTTGCAGGAGACTGGTAGGCTGGATGTCGCCTGGGACGGGATTGGTGGTTGTTAGCATTTGTCTTTTGTTTTAAGATTAGAGCTGTTGTATTTGCTTTAAGATTCGTGCGTGCGACCTATTGAGATTCATTGAACCAAGCCTCTCCCAGTCTCCCTAATTAGTTAATGAAAGCACAAAATATTTATTGTTTGCAGAGGTGAATATGTAAAATAATAATGAGTAGATGCGATGAGATCGAGTCTTGTGAGGGTTCGTACTAGGAACAGCAAATTTTGGAGCCGACAGGTGGGCAGGACAAGCTGACAGGAGCGCATCAGCCATAAATGTGGTTAGGTGTCTCGTACCAGATTAGTTTAAAAGGTACTGGCGCTATGTAATGTACGAGTTGACGCTGAGTATGGGACTGGGTGGATCATATGGAATTAAAACCGAATTTTTTATTTATATTCAAAAAAACAAAAAATTCAAAAACTTACTATTTTGGAGCAGAAATTTGAAATCTATTCAAATCGCAACAAATTTTGCGATAATTTAGTCTAAAACTGCAAAAAAAAATTGTGATTTCAATTTTTTTTTCTTTTTTCTGAATTTTTTTTATTCAAATAGAAATATTTATAATTTATTTTTTTTGCATTGAACTATTAGAAATATTTAATATATTCTTTGAAAATAGATGGCATACAATACAATTTGATTTATTAGAAAGACTGCGACAAATAATTCGGATCAACATTTTTAAGGCTGGATTTTTTGTGGTTATGAGAAAATTAATATATTTCTGTGTTATTGAAAAAAAAATACTTTGTTTTCAGTTATTGACCTCGGTTCAAAAGTCACTTATAAGTAAATACAAAAAATACTGTCA
This sequence comes from Carex pumila, assembly GCA_033356055.1. Taxonomy (NCBI): domain Eukaryota; kingdom Viridiplantae; phylum Streptophyta; class Magnoliopsida; order Poales; family Cyperaceae; genus Carex; species Carex pumila. Next base: position 90,716 of record JARJHM010000704.1, read on the forward strand.
TCCTTCTAGTACATTTAATTTCTAAAAGTTGTATCTATTTTTGAAAAAAAAAATTAAACTATTTAATGATTGTTATTCAAAAAGAATTTTAAAAATAGATACAACTTTTTAGAAATTAAATATACTAAAAGGATCACAATATTTTATGTATTACCTACAAATGACTTTTAAACTGCGATCAATAACTCAAGTTTATACCATGTTTATTTTTTTATAACACAAAAAATATATTAATTTTTCTTACAGCCGCAAAAAATTCAGACTGAAAAATATTGATTCGGGTTATTTGTCGCAATTTTTATAATAAATCAAATTATATTATATTTCATCTATTTCAAAGAAATATATTAAATATTTTTAATATTTCAATACAAATTAAATTAATTAAAAAAACCGATGAGAATCTCACCAGTTTCTTTTCTTGAAACCTATCAAAATCTCACTGGTCTCAATTTAGGAAACCGGTGAGATTTTGACTAGTTTGAGTAATTTTTGAAATCCTGCACAAAAATGGGTAGAATTTAAAATTTATTAATTTTTTTTAATGTTAATAAAAATTTCAGGGGAATTCACATCCCCTCGGGTTACCTAACTCAGTGCAATTGAATCGGACGGTCTGATATTATAATTTTTAGCTTGGCACAAATCTCAAAGAACAAATAATACTGCCCCCTAACGCCATCCCAGCACCTATCGGTTGAAATTAAATCTGGAACGTCCATTTCAATTGTGTTGAGTCAGGTACCCGGGAAGCCGAAATTTTTAAATATACCATACTCCCAAAAATAATAAACCAAACAGTCACGATATCTGAAAATTTTGATTTATGACATTGCCGCATCCCCTAGATGTGGCCACCTTTTTTTGGACCGCATCTAGAAGATGCCAAAAAAAGGTGGTCGCATCTAGGGGATGCGGCCACCTCTTTTTTTTCCCGTTCAAATTGAACTACACGAAGAAAAAGAAAGGAAAAAAAAAAAAAGGTGGCCGCATTCTCTAGATGCGGCCCACAGAAAAATGACAACATTTTGGAAATGTGGCTATGTTAAAATTTAAAATTCGGCCCGAGAGGATACGGATCTGAGTATGATATACTCAGGGTTGGATCATATTAGTAGTGTGGTGTGGCACTGGTACGTAGGATTCGTATCCTCCCGGGTACCTGGCTCAACACAATTGAAAAGGACTGCCTAGATTTAATTTTATCTGGTTTTTGTTCGGGATGGCTGAGGGGGCAGTATTATTTGTGCTTTGAGAGTCGTACCAAGTTAAATGAACAATTTTGGACCATCCGATTCAATTGTACTCAGTCTGATAACCTGAAAGGATGTGAATTCCTAGTATATAGGAGTGTTCAAATTATTGATTCGGTTAAAATCGAATTAAAATAGATAAATTAATATTTGATTTGATTTTAGAAAATATATTCAAATTAATTGAATTAAATATGTTGACCTAATAACAATCACATAAACTGAACAAAGTAAATTTTAATTTATTTAATTGAACTGAAATATAAGAGATTAAATTTCAGAATTTCAACTCAAGACATGCATAAATACATTTATATTCATAAAAATAAATATTAAAATACATTTCAGTCGAATAAAAAATAAGAGAGAATAAATCAAACTAATTCAAATAAATTTCGGTTTGTTCGCATCTTTATCTCTTAGCAGCAATCTAACGACTAATTATCACCCATTGCTCATAGATTTCGTTTGCCAAGTCTTGAATAATAGAGTAACAGCATGTATCTCAGTCAACAGTGAATAAAGACACACCAACAGCTCTATGGAGTTAGTTAGTTAGTTAGTTAGGTTGTTAAGATGTTAGTTAGCAACAGTGAGGTGGTTAGAGCATCTCCAACAATGATTGTTTATAGATTGTTTATGCTAATGTGTCAATTATTTTTGTAATTGTTAAGTTGTATGGTTATTGCATATTTAGCAATTGTTCAAAAGAATTGCTTAATAAGAAATCTTTTTCTAAAAATAAGTTGATCAAATGTTTAATTCTTATTGGTCAAATGTTTAGTTCTCTATTATTTGGTTGATTGCACTAATGTAAGAGTGAATTGCTTAATTTTTAAAATTTTCATAATTGCTAATTTAGCAATTAATTTTAATTGCTGAATTAGAGTTGTTCTTAGAACTAAGATTAAATAGTCTAAACCATAGTTAGTTAATGTAATTAGATTTGAGTTGTTACCTATAAATAGGAGACTCATCTACTGCAACACGGTTGCAAAAGAATCAATGCAAAATCTTGCTTTACAAATTCATCTCTGTTAATTTTTATTGAGAATTTCAGTTTGTTTTATTAAACCGAAATAAGAGAGAATGAGAGATTAAATCGAATTAAATATATAAAAGGTGAAGTAATTTAAAAATTCAACCAAATTGAACCATTTAAATCAAATTTATCAATTCGGCTAAAGACCAATTAAACCTGATTCAATGAACATCCCTACTGGTACGGTGGTACCATCCAACCGTTGAGATGGTTTTGTGAGGATTGAGATTAGAAGCTGTGTAGATTGGATGGGTTTAGGGTTTTCAATTTTAATTTCTTATTTACTCGGTCACATTATTATTTATTTTTATCCATTTTTTTTATATTTTTATTAATTTTTATTCATACATAAGTTGTACATACTGACGAAAACAACTAAATTATTCTTTTAAAGAATTTTTAATTCAAGAAAATGGGGATGCAGCAGTACCATTTTATCTATTTATTCGATCTATATTATATCTGAAAATACAGATAAGGCAAGATTTTATTTTGTTAGCTTACTGAGTAAGAATAAGGGTAAACGTTTTTTTTTTTCATTATCTTAATCTTCTAAAATAATTTTTAAAAATAAAATTATATAGATAGATAGATATATATTTGTATGAAGATAATACCTGATCATAAAATAAAGTTTTGTATTTTACTAAATTTTCATAATACAAATTAGTTCTATTTAATATTATTTTTTTTCTTTTTTGTTCTGTTTTGGAAAATATTTTATTGAAAGCACAATCAAGATGTCAATGGCACTTTTTAATCCATGTATCTGATCCGTACTATATTCAAAGAAAGGGGTAAGACTAAATATATTTTTTTTATTATCATAATAGATACGGGTATAAAATACCTCACCCAATTCGTATCATACCCGTTGACACCTCTAGGTAGCACAGTTGGCAAGGAAAAAGCCTAGAGACAGTTAATTATCTAAAGATCAAGAGTTCGATTCCCTCTCATGACTTCGCAATTTCTGTAACGGTTTAAAAAAATGTTTAATTCACAATTCTTAAAATCAATTTTGAACTTAATTACTTTGGAGTTTGGAGAAAAGCAAGAGGTCAATAATGAAAACTTAACATAAATTATAGTATGTAGATATCCAAATTGTTCTGCTTTGAATAAAACTTAAATTATAGTATGTAGATATCCAAGTTGTTTTGATAGGCGTTAGATCAAATTTGCTTCAAATTTCAAATCAAATTCTGTTTGATGCCCATGGAAATGCCCTTTCCCATTTCATAATAGCCTTTAGACAAGGGTAAAGATTTTAAGGGAGCAATTTCGGCTCCATGCAGCGCCTGAACATGCAGTGCATGAAGCCGAAATTGCTCTGTTAAAATCTTTACCCTTAAGATAGAAACAAAGTTAATAGGCCTGAAATTAAATTTCTTGGGATCGATGGGAAGATAATTCAGTTTGGGCTTCAACAATAAATGAAATGAGATTTCCGCTTGATCACATTTTGGAAACCCAATTTGGGCCTGTGGCCTTGAATTTGGTCACGGCTAGAGCTCACAGCTGCAATGAATTTTTAATTGTTTTTTTATAGGAAAAAGTTAAGATTTGTCTCTTAACTTTTTCTAATAAAAGAACAAAATTGATTTTTGAACTTCTAATTGTATCAGACTAATCCAAAATTGAGAAGATTGAATGGGAATATTTGTCAGATGAGGATGAGTAGAACTAGGGTGTTCTTAAATTCACCAAGTTTTATGGTGAATTCAAGTCTAAAACTTATTTAATCAGCTTCAAATGATGAATCCGAACTGTTAAAATCTGTCAATTTTATTAGTGATGTGTCTACATGTGATAATTTTGAGCTTTTGAATTAATTTAGTATAAAGTCAAGCTGTTAAAATTAAAAGGTTAATAAATTAATTTTAATGCATTTATTTTTTGACATTTTCTGACCGCTTGACTTTATACTAAATTAATTCGAAAGTTCAAAATTTTCATATGTAGACGCATCACTCATAAGGTAGACAAATTTTAACGGTTCAGATTCGTCGTTTGAAGTCAATCCGGTGGATTTTAGATTTGAGTTCAGCAAAGAACTCGGTGAACTTAAGAGCACCCTAGTTCTACTCTTTGTCAGATATAGTTAGTTCGGAATCACAAATGCGGTTTGAATTAATTAAAAATGTCAAAAACACACAATTGTTTCTAATAATTTCATAATTCATTTGCTCATCTCAACATTTTAGGTTTTTAACATAGCTGGAACATCACTCTTTGTTTGATTAATATCTTAAGAAAAAAAAATAGGAAACCTGATTAGTTTTATTAAAAAAAAATTATAATTCCATTTTTTTTAATAGTTTAGTTGTCTTCCTATTTTTTTTAATATTTTTTATAGAAATAATGCATTCTTACATGAGAAAGATTTTTCTAGCCAAAAATATAAATCAGGAGAAATCAATCTTGATAATGAATCTTTAAAAAATTTAAATAAAAAAGAAAATGGAAATGTAAATTGATATGTTGTTATCAGACATACAAAGCCTAAGTGTATAGAACTAATTCATTCTTACATCAGAAAGATTTTTCTAGACAAGAAATAAAAGAAGAGAAATCAATCTTAATAATGAATCTTTGATAGTTTTAAATAAAAAGAAAATTGAAAAGTAAATTATATGTTGTTATCAGACATATTGGAATTTTGTTACTTACCACCTCAATAAATTAAAATTAAACAATCACTATCCAATATCTTCAAATTTCAACTCTTATTACGCACACACCTTCGAGATGCATCCCGAATTTTTTGGTGCACTAGCTGGAGCTAGAGATGCACACCAAATTTTTTTATTTTTTGTGCGCACCCTCAGAATGCGCACCAATTTTTGTTTTTGTTTTTGTTTTTGTTTTTGTTATGTTATGTTCTGCGTATAATTTGTAATATAAACGTTGATTAAATTGTACGTATAATTTGTAGTAATTTGCGCACCAAATTACTTAGTACAAAATGCTTATCAGATTGTGCATGTAATTTGTTTTAGTAACTTTTAGTTCAAATTTACTACAAAATTTTATTTGTTAAACGAGTCTGTTTTATTTTCTACAATATCAATGTCAAATTTGATATGTACATATAATTCTAAACACGAAAAAAAATTTAGCCCAAAAATTTCAAACAAGATAAAACTAAACTAAAAAGAAAAGAAATTGGTCCGCACTCCCATTATGCACACCAAAAATTAAAAACAAAATGGGTGCGCATTTTCAGTTGGTGCACTGAAAAATTTGGTGTGCATCCTGAAGATGTATGCATGGTAAAATTAAAATTTGAAGATATAGTTGGTGGTTGTTTAATTTTGAATTATTGAGGTGGTAACAAAAAAAATTGCGGTCAGACATATAAATAGCCTAACAAAAAAATGCAATTTAGGTATTATTTTTTATGTATATAGGATCATTAATTTCGGATAGTTGAAGTTTTAAGATACCTTATATACAGTAAGTTGTACACCAAACCTCATCATATTATATAAACAATTTTTTTTAATAATACAGATTGTGTTTTTTTAAGCAATATATATTATATTTATAATATTAAATTATAAAATAAAGATTATCTAAGTCATCTCCCAATGAATATAAAACAAAGTTGGTAATGTGTGGCGCACAACGCATAGCAAGGTTTTAATGGAATTCGTTATGATATATCACTTTCAAGTTTCAAGGAAGGATTGTGATTTTAAAACAAAATAATATCTTAAGAAAATGTCTCTCAAGGGGAGCATCAATTTCTCAAATATCCCCATAAATGTCAATATAAATCCTTTTACAGGTTACCTAATCATTTGGACTTATACAAAGAGTTGTTATGTATGTATATACGACTTTATTTATAAAATGGAAAGACAAATTGGTTTATTCATTGTGGAGATTGGTTAGGATCCATTGGTCCCCACAAGCCGGTTTGATCCGTTGTACGTACCCGATCCGGTTTAGACGGTTGGATTATTAATTCTATATTGGAGTAATATATAAAATAATTGTGTATTGTATACTGTTAATTTTATACTCAATTAAAAATAATTATATACGGTTCATAATTTATTCAGTTTTAATGTGAGAACTTAAGATGTAATATTCATTTTAATTATGAGCTGAATTGAATAATTAGAACATAAGACAATCAAGGACAAGGCGTTCCTTGAACTGTACATAAAAATTTGGTTCTCCAGAATAAAAGGTATCTTGAATTCACCTCTCATTATTCCATTGAAAACGAGTGTAAGAGATTTCAGAGAAGACAAAACAAAAGAGACTCTTTAAAGAAAATTGCTATTATGGAAGAACCAAATTAGTGGTGCTCTCACGCTCAAGGAAAGCGTTGGTTCAGGTATACTTTCGCATTTCAGTTTTATATTCAACATAAATGATCATGCAGTGGTTGATGATAGTTTTTGTCGGTCCCCAGCATAGACTAGTCTAACAATTTGGGATTAATAGATTGTGATGTTGGATTGGGATGAGGGGAGTGGGTTTCTAACAGATATCATATTAACATCAGACTAATTCGCGCTGAGTTTGTGCGTACAAATTTAAATATGCACAAATCTCAACATGAATTTGAAATGTTTGTCTGAATCTCGACATGAATTAGATGATTTAGATCGGACATTGGATCAGACCATTGAACTCCTCCTCTTATGTTAAATGAGATTGATTTATTTAAAATTTACACAATTAGATTAAAACTCATATCGTCTTTATTAACTCAAAATTTAAATTAATGTAGAATGAATTTGAACCGTCCGATCTGTGTTAATTTGAACATTAAAAGACATCAATCATTTTACGTCGGACTGGATTGGCCAGGATCTTGAATGGACGGCCGATATCCATTAACTCAAATTGGATTGGAATTTTGGGTTGTTGGGTTGGATTCGGACTTCCGTAACTAATTGGATTCGGGTTTAGTTAAAACTTCAACCCAACTTAACTTCGCGTGCTCTTTTACAAGTGTACTTATTCACATAAAGTAAAACAAGATAGGATTCTATATTCCTTTTAAATCAAAGGGCTCTGGATTCCCATTTGATGCAGTGCTGACGGTTCAGATCTGTTTTGCCATTTCCCCATTATTTTCAATTGCACAGACTGTACAACCTCGCGTGTAACGAATGAAAAGTATACCACAATGGGTTGATTAAATCTCAAAATCACGTTTCCTTCGCAGGGTGGCGTCCACGCTTTCTCCGAGACCAAATCAATAAGTTTCTACTACAGAAATATGTAGCCGACCGTGTTGCTTCCGTTTTGAATTGGCCAAGTGGATTTAGCCACACACATTTGCTTACTCTGCGCCACAACCTATCAAAACAGCATTTTTAAAGGTTGGGTCCCCGCTAATTTTGGGAAATAAATCTGTTGTTCTCATCTCAATCGTTGAATCTTCGTTGAAATTTGTATATGAGATTCTTTTTTTATTGATTTATTTGTTTCTATATTATTTTTATGCTGTGCATGCATTTATGTAGCATTGCTGCATAGAGAAATATGATTAGACATTACCTAAAATAAATATAGAGTAAAGCTAATATACACTTGAGTGTACCAATGAACCCATACACTTAATCCTAAAACCATACGATTAGCTTTGAGATTCGTGTAGCTTCTTCAAAAGTCGTGATACACGAATCTCAAAGCGAATCGTACGGTTCTAGAATGAAGTGTATGGGTTCATTGGTACACTTAAGTGTATATTAGCTTTACTCATAAATATATCTCAATTTTTTTATCACATGTCGTGATCAATCTAGTGCAATATTTGTGTGATGTCAATCATAGCATTACATATTACATGCAGGGGATTGATGGCTGTTGGCTTCGGTCGGTGGTGTTTATCTAATCTGAGTCTTCTATTACAATTTCTGTGTAACCATTTCTGTGGCAAGACAATGTGTGCGCCACTTACCGGGAATTCGTATCCTTTGAGTTAACTCAAATTTTGAGTTACGATTTAAATCCATACTAATGTTAAAGGACCATGTGCATTATAAGCGTGGACTGAATTGATTTGATTTGTTACCGCTCAGTTTGAAAATAAAATCAAACAATATGTTAATACAGAGAATGCGGTACTGCATGAATATTCTCTGCGGTACTGGATTCCGTAAAAATACTCAAAATTAATAACTTTAATTGAACTCTGTCTAGTCGACCACTTGTCAGTAACTTTATAGTAAGCTTGGTAACAAATATGTTGGTCACATTAGATCCAACAAATATAAAAAGCAGGAACCTCTGTTCATCAAGTCATCAACAGAGTGTTGTCTGGTTAATTATTATCCTTAATTTCAGCCATGTGAAAATGCCAATTCATCAAAATAGAATAATAGATTGTCTTTGCCATGTGATCTACAGTTCAGTTTAATAATATAAAATTAAATAATTTAGAAACATGCAGGTTAAAGTGTGAACATGTAATTTATAGTCAAAATCTTAAAATATGAATCAGTATACATCATTAAAGATCACATGTTAGAAATTCTTTTTTTTTTTTGTAAACATTTACAATTAGAAATTTTAATTTTCATTTGTTCTCAGAGTTAGGGCTGTTAAAAAAGCTCGTAGTTCGTGATTTGAAATTAAAAAAAAAATCGCAATTATCTTGTTCAATTAATGTTCGTTCTAAAACAAATCAAATCAGTGTGATCTTTAGAAATTCGATTAATTTTTTTGTAAACATTTACAATTAGAAATTTTAATTTTCATCTGTTCTTAGAGTTAGGGCTACCAAAAAGGCTCGTAGATCGTGATTCGAAATTTGAAAAAAATCGCAATTAACTCGTTCGATTGAAGTTCGTTATGAAACAAATCAAATCAGTTCAGTTCGGTTCAAATAAACTCAAACTAGGTATAGTTCGTTCCAAATTAATTCAAGAACTATTTAGGTTCAAATCTCAAATTAACATGTATCGTTCAAATTAGAGAAATGCCAGTGCCTCAGTGCAAAATCAAGGATTCATTTCAAATAGGTATGAATAGGTACCTGATATAATCAAATAAGATATAATGCAATGCTTAGTTTAAGCTATCCAATTTAAAAAAAAAAAAAAAAAAAAAACTAAGAGCGGTATGGCTGCCAAAAAGAGCTAGTAGTTTGTGATTCGATTGACTTTGATTTGAATTTTTTTTGTTCGCAATTAACTCATTTGATTAAAGTTCATTATGAAACAAATCAAATAAATTCGGTTCGAATCTTATTCAAACTCAAACTTAAACTAAAGTAAGTTTGATTTTTGCAGCCCTACTCAGAATGGAGTTCACATAAAACCTGAAAATTAAAGAAACTGAATTAATAATGCACTTGATTAATTTATAAAAGCATAATTAGCACATCAGTTCAATAGGTTTCCTTGTTTATTAATTATTACACCCACCATGTGGAAACACCGCAATCAAATTTTGTAAAATTTCAATTTAAATGCAAGTAGGTATAGGTCACATGTAGAATGAAAAAAAAAATGCTTTAAAAAGGTAGAAACATGGGTGTTCAAACGGTTCGGTTTGTTCGGTTTTCAACTGAACTGAAATTTTTTGGTTTAAATGGTTCGGTTTTATGGTTTAAATGGATCGGTTCGGTTGATTTTTTGAATTATTTCAGTTTAAATAGATCGATTTGGTTTAGACTTTTCAAAACCGATTTAACTGAACCGACCGAACTATACTGGTTCAAGTATAATTTATATTTTATTTGTTTCAATCATTACTTTTTTTATTTTAGTTTAAATATTTTAGAACATCTACATATTTTGTATAGAATTGAACAACTTGTGTATGAACATGTGTAATTTTCGTTAATAATGACATTAATAGATTTGAATGGAACAAACCGAAATAAATTTCGGTTTATTCGGTTCAGCTCTTAATCGGTTAGGTTCGATTTTATTTGTGAAAACTGAAGAAAAAGATGGTTTGATTATTGAAGGAAGGATTTTAATTTTGCTTGATAAGAAAATGGGGAGGTGATAAAGTCAAATTTTATTTAAATTCCTGGTTAATTGTAAATTTTTAATGACACCGAATATTTTAAATATGAAACTAATAAAATTATCTAAACTAATTTAATTTTAACGTGCACACAAACATATAAATGTCATCGTGTATGCGTCATGAATGAAAAAAATAAACTAATTGCACACAAGCATATTTTTATTATTTTTTAATAAAGGATAAAATATGAACTTTATAAATATAAAATAATTCTAATTGAAAAAGTAAATTGAATAAATTTGTGATTTTTGAAATTGAGAAGAGTATATATGATATTATAGATTTTAGAAAAAGAGATACATAATTTTAATTTTGAAAAATATACATGAAATTCTATCTTTTAGAAAAAAGTGCAAATCAGACCATTTTTTTTTCAATATCCAAAAATAAATAAAAAATATGAAATATACTCAAGTTAGCTGGATTTTTCTTTTTTTAAATGTCCAGACCAACTAAAAAAATGACCGGTTGGAATTTTAAATTAGGACCAGCTATTTTTTGAACGATCAGGTGAGGTATATATTTTTCTTTTCTGTTTCAAACTCTATAAATACTCTGTTTCTCTCTCCTCCGCATCACAACTCACTCAAATTCACCAGAAGAGAAAGAGAGGAAGATATATACAAGTTACAACCATTGCAATTAAGTATAAAATAGGGACAATTTTGGAAAATCTCTGTGATATATTTTAATTTAAACATACTCCATCAATATCAGGAGACATGTGGAAAAAGAGAAGATGTTTGAGACAATAAGTGTCAACAACCTTTTGGTGCTAAGTGGCACAAAGGCAAAAGAAAAAAAAAAAAAATACATCCTACACATTTTTAATGCAAACAATTATAGCTTATTATTCTATTGCCTAGAAGTGCGGTACCGCAGGAGATACACACTTGATAAAGATCACAGGATTAGAAGAAAATACAACTTTTCAAAATTTTAGTAATTTATCATATATACTGTATATGTGATATTATCACATGCTAAAATTAATGAGATAAGCCATTTCTTTTCTCTATTATATGGTATTAAAATATTGATTTTGAGAACAAAAATGCCTCCCATAAAAATATGGTATAATTCATGCACAAAAAACATTATTTCTTTTAATATGATAAAGTTAATATTAGAAGGGAAAGATTTCGCTCCTCCGGAATAGATCGTACTTAAAAAAAAAAAAAGTGGGCTTCTGATGAGCATTAGATCAAAATCAGTTTAATATGTGATCAGAACTGTTCAATTTATATCAAAATTTGTGCATATTACGTGAATACTGATGTAAATCGAACAGCTTTGACAAAGCATTAGACCAATTTGTTAGAAATGTCTTACAACCAAATGATTTGGGACAAATTTAATAGCTAATTTTTGAAGTTAAATATGAATTAAATCTTATTGAGCTGCATAGATCATGGGATGCATTTGGATATATACAAGCATCAATTCAAATTCTTAAGGTACAAAAAATAAAGATTCGCATTCCACAAATAGATAGAGAGATATTGGATGTGATCAATTGACGTTAGCATTCTAATCCGCAATTGTTTTCTGAATAATATGTTCATGTAAATATCGATAGAGGGATCCATATCCTCCTAGGTACCTGACTTAACCAAATTGAAACTGATGGACCAGATTAATCCCAACTGGATCAGACTCAATCCAGTTTCTGTGGAGACTGTAGGGGTCAATTTTGAGATTCGTGCCATGCTAAAAAACCCTTCTAATTGTAATTGTGCTCAGTCAGGTAATCTTAGAGATGTGAATTCTTGATAGAGACGTGATTGCTGTTACTGCATCAACAAACATACACAAAAGAGAAAAAAAGTAACAACTAGCATTTGAAATCTCTGCTATAACTACTATTATTAAACTATTTAATATTCACAGAACATCTTCTAACCGAATTTTAAATCAGCATATATATATATATATATAGAGAGAGAGAGAGAGAGAGTTAGGCTGGGGTGCTATGGATAGCATAGTGGCCTCCCGTGCTACGGTTCAATATTCAAGTTTTCAAAATCCAAACGGTCGATCCAAACCATTCATTGTTTAATCCATATTGAAATGTGCTTGGAGACCAAATTTTACATTTTTTGAAATTTTTTTACTATTTATTAAGCATTTTTGAAACCGCTGTTTTTCAATGGTGCAGAATTTTAATAAAAACAGCGATTTTGAAACCATCTTAATAAATAGAAAATTTTTTCCAAAAAATGTAAAATTTGGTCTCCAAGCACATTTCAATATGGATTAAACAATGAACGGTTCGGATCAACTATTTGGATTTTAAAAACTTAAATATTGAGCCGTAGCACGGGAGGCCACTATGCTATCCATAGCACCCCAGCCTAACTCTATATATATATATATATATATATATTGGTTCTCCCATTTTAATTTCTTCTTTAGTGAAAGGCTCTTTTGCTGGCCAACAGTATTATAATGATGAGCAAAAGAAATTGCTAGTTTTGTTTTATTCTGTGATGATAACTTCAGTGGAACTCTGTCTAGTGGGCCCAACTCTTTTTTTTAAAACTGAAAGGGAGATTCGCTCAAAATTTTGTGCTCTACTCCAAATCCAAGAGCATCAGAATTCAGAAAAAGTGTCAACGATAAAAGAGATTTTAATTTGACCACCTAACTAACTAATGGGACCACCAATAAATCTCTTATGTTCTAAATAATACATCTCCTCACATTGACTTATTTAATTTTTTCTTCATAAATATAAAAAGAAATAGAGCCTAGAAATTAGAAAAAGAAAAAGAAAAAGTAGAGCATTAAGACCTAAATAAAGGCTATAAAGCAACATACATATATATGCATATAGGGGTGGATATAGTATCAAATCAAATGATCCTTATCCATCTCTATTATTTTAAAAGTTGTAATTATGTATGTTAAATTTAATGATTTTTAAAAAAATTATAATGTATTTGTAGCTTTGTGATTAGGTTTAACTTTGTAATTGTGGAGTTCAAATTTTATTTGTCATATATTATGTATTTTACATTTCAATCTCTCAATAATTTTTTTTTCTAGTTTTGTTCTTACATACAAAATATCCAATATTAAAAATCAGCATTATTTTAGTAAACTAAAAATATAACAAATTTGCTCTGAGGATCGTCAAAATTGCTATCGCCTACCAGATATCATCGAAAGCGGGTTTAGACCTAGGTATTGATGCCATCACCCGAGAATAGTGTGGAAAAAATGGCACAGTAACATGTGAGGCCTTTGTTATTAGTGCAGATTTAGTCTACACAAATTTTAAAATATATCGAATGATTGAGATACATTTAACTCAAAATATCCCCTTTTGAGTTAACTCAGATGATACAAATTCATCATTTGATCCCTCCCCCATTGATTAACTCAAAATGGAATCATTTGAATTAATGCATCTGGACCATCCGATGCGCTTTAAAAACCATGTATACTAGATTCGCACCAATATTAAAGAGCTCCTGTGATAAAATCAGACGGACAAAATTTATTAACTCAAAATATTTTCTTTTGAATTGATGCATCTGGATCATCCGATGCACTTTAAAAGCCATGTATACTAGATCCGCACCAATATTAAAGATCTCCTGTAATAAAATCAGATGATCAAATTAATTTCGCTTAAAATCAAACAGTCAAAATTTATTAACTCAAAATATTTTCTTTTGAATTAATGTAGAAGATTCGTGTTCCTGTACCTGCTTGTACCTGATCTGGAACATCTTTAATATCACACGATCAGATAAGTGTAAGCTTGCAAAAAGATTTATAGCCTTTATTTTTGCATCAAAAGGTACGTAGGCCATTATAATAATCTGAGAATTTAGTGCATTCAATGATAAAAAAAAACTGTATGTTATGTACCTTCCTTGCTTTATCTTTTTTTGAAGTTATGTTGGTGCAAAAGCAGGTAAAATTTGGTGCGTACAGTTCTCTTGTGGAGATTTTGCAAAAAACCTCCTTTATTTTTGGTTATTTTGAGCTTTTAAAATATGCTTTCGCTCTTATATTTAACGTAGAAAGCTGTTGAATTTATGAGGAATTTCAAAAGTACCAAGGTCGCTAATTTAATTTGCGGTTCATTTTTAGAGAACTGCAGATTGAATTAGAGATTCTTAAAAATCTAAAAAATACACTGTAATATACTGATACTTGGGTTTTTGGAGGGCCTTTAATTCAATATGCGCTCCTCCAAAAATGAAATCGCAGATTGAATTAGATGCTCTAGTATTTTTTGAATTCTTCAATTTTAGGGGTTTTTTGTTTGTTTTGTTTTGTGGAAATGGTATTAATAAAAATTCTGGCTTATATTCAACGTAGAAAGCTGTTGAATTTATGAAAATATTTTACTTGAGAGTTATTATTCTTTGTATTTAATAAAAATAACTTGTATATATCCAATAAATTCATCTTGTTATACATCTTCAATCCTTCCCTGTATTTATTTATTTTGCATGAGAAATATCATGTTACACATCTTGCTGTCAACTTATCACATCTCTTTGTCAAATTATCATGACATCATATTTGGTAGCAATGCCACCATAAATCCCAATCAACATGTCATCAAAATTTTGATTTTCACATCTAGACAACCTTTTTAATATCATCATGGTCCAACTAATTTTGATCCTAAGTCACAATTTAAATAATTTTTTCTTTTTGCATGATGTACATTTCCTGAAATTTTTATTAATATCTAAAAAAAATTTCTACATCCTGTTTGACAAGATTTCAAACAATATGCAAACCACAATTTTATTTTAGGGTTTTGGATCAGCTTTCCGCAAATTAAATTCACGATTTTGGCACTCTAAAACTGCATGACAAATCCACGGTTTCAGGAGAAAAGAAAATTTGATTTTCACATCTAAACAACTTAAATAATATATTTTGATGCTAAATCACAATTTAAATAATTTTTTTTTGCATGATGTACATTTCACTAGGGTGATGACTGATGCAACACTATTTCATTCAATTTAACATAAAAAAAAATGATTGAATGAGATATCACAACTAAAATAGTGAAATAGTAAAATGGTAAAATAAAAAGCATGAAATAATGTGAAGAAATTAAATGTTTGTTGGATATTTAAAAGCCATCAATTAAGCTCTGCATCAAATTAAATGCTCTGCTACTTCACAGTTAAAGTTACATTTAATTTATTAGGCTCCAGAAGACCAGAAGGAGCACCAAATTTACAAATTTAATGCATCTAATCTGGTGCCACGTGGCATACATTGAAGATATCGACATGCAATTTTGCAATCCATTTATTTATTCAGATAATCAGATTATATTTACTCAACCACAAAATAAGCAGAAGGTTTGTTTTACTCGATTTTTTTGTTCCCATCAAGGTGTTTGTTGGGTCCGGTTTAGTTGGTTTTAGTCTCGATCAAACGGTTCGGTTTTTTTGGTTTAATAGTCCGGTTTGAAAATTTTCAAAATCAAAATAATCGAACCGACTGAACTTTTATATATTATAAATTTGGTCCGGACTGCTCCAGTTTATTTCTTAAAACTCCAGTTTATTTCTTAATCAATTGCTTTAAATACTTTGATTTATTTTTAAATATCCCGGTTTATTTTTTAATACCTGATTTATTTCTTAATATACTCCATTTTATTATAAATCAATTGCTTTAAATAAAATAATTAATATATTTCGGTTTGACTGAAGAACAAACTGAAATAAAACTTTGGTTCGATTCAGTTAGGTTGCAAAGCTAAATTGGTTTAGTTTGGTTCTATTTTTAAAACCGAATTATAACATTAGTTTACCTAATTCGGTTCAGTTACAACCGAATCGAACTGATGAACATCCCTATTCCCATCATCTTCAAAATTAATAAACACATTTAACATGGTTTTAAAAAAAAATGAAATATATCAGGAATGTAAATTTCAATTTTTTTTTTCGAAAATGCTGTTATATATATATATATATATATATTAATTTTTACAAGATGGTAAAAAAAAACAAGTTGGTCATCTTTTGTTTTTAAAGTTCAAACTGTAAATTTTAATCACTCATTATACACCATTATATTAAAATATACTTAAAAATCAAATTTTATATTTTTAAATTATTTTTTTACTTTTTAGATATGTAACAGTTTTATTGATCCAAATATTTTGAACCATCTAAAAAGCAATTTTTTTTACCTATTTATAATAACAACAACAACAACACTAAAGGAATGGTTTTTTTACCTATTTATATAAATTTTGTGATAAAGGAAGGACGGAGCTTCCTTTTCTGTCCCTACAAATTGTTTTTGGATAAAGTAGCATCTTATAATATTTTCCTTAATCCAATAATGGAATGACGGACCTTTCTTTTGTTAAATCATACCAACTTTTTTTTTTCTAAAAAAATAAAAAAGTTATATAATCCAACTTTTAATGGTGTATTAATTTTAAATTGATAACACCAATTATGAAAAAGTCCATCGTACATGAAGACTTTATTTATTATTTTAGGAATTTTTTAATTTCAAACTTAATATTTATTACATAACAACTGTTCTTTTATGATCAACTATAGATAAACACATATCGAGCGTCCACGTGTGCGATGGGTTTAAATCGGACGGCTGGATCAGGAGCTGACACCGTCCATTTGTGTGCACAGAGACTGAGTCAGATTCTCTAAAGTAACTCAAATTGTGAGATTAGATCTGAACCATCCGGTCCGAGATGGAATTCATGGAGACCTTCAATATTCGTGGCATAAAAGTTTAACGGTCTTCATGTAATATGAAAATTTGAGTTACTGCAGGTAAAATGGATTCACAAAGACTCGCACCATTCTCTCGACAGAAGAGTAGGTCCGATGCCTATCAGATGTACTTTTGGTCTAATGGGCTCACTCACCGTCCGATCTGCCATACGACGTGTTCTCTCCACTTTAAAACGTGCGCATCTGTGTCAATTTTAGTGTGCACAGATCTTTTTTCAGATCGGACGGTCTTCAATCTCTTTACTCAAAAGTAGCTCCGATGCCTAACGGACCTACTCTGTTCCTCCCTGTCTCTCTTACCTCACCTGACCCTTTGTCTACTTGTAGTACTAAGGCCGCCATTTCTATATTTCCATCTCTCTCTCTCTCTCTTTCTCTTGTAATCTGAATTTATTTTGTATATAAATGTATGTATTGTTTGATTTTTATTCTCTCGATTGAAGAAAACAAGTAGAGAGGCGATCCGACAAGCGAAACAAAACCCCTGACTCAAGCGCGTTTGACTCCGAGACCGTGCCAGCGACGATCTCGATTCAAGTATGCTTTCTCTCTCTTGACACGCTCTTCAATTTCCTTTCCTTCTCTTTTCTCTGTGTGTGAGTTCGTTGCTCTGGGGATCCGAGCTTGTTTTTTAATGCATGATGGGGAATTCTTTTCTGATTTTGGAATTGTCAAGTTTATGATCCTCTTAATTGGGGTGACTTTTTGAATATTGGATGATTCGGTGGTATTTCCGTTTGTTGAATTTCCATTTCTGGAATTTTCTAATTGGGGAATGGAGACATTGTTGTTGAAGCAATTTTTCAATGTTTCAATGGAAAGAACTGGTATTATTATTCAATTCAAGTCATCTTTTATTATATTGTTAGATCCTAATGTGCATTGAATAGGGTTGGGTATGTTTGGCCTGTTTCTTTGAATAAATAAAAGCACTGGTGCTGGTTTTGTTTAAGATTCAAGTCTTTTTCTCCCTTGATGCTTTCTTTCTAACAGTAGATCTATTATTTTTTTTCTCTTTTGCGCTTTACAGGTTTTTGTAATTTGGCAAGGAGGGCAAAAGCTGAATTCAAATGCAACAGTTCTGATCTGTACCTTTGTATTTCTCAAAACCTGCTTTCTGGAAATGTGAAAAAAAACCCAGTCGATTAGACATTTTGGAGCAATTAGAGTTTCAGTTCTGATCCACAACCGGTATATCAATAACTAAAAGATCTCAAATTGGGTCTGATTTGAAATTCTGATGGACAAGCCTTAGTGCAATTAGGCACTTTTACTGTTAAATTTAAGCTGTAAAAGAAAATGAGGTCTTCTCGACGAAACACCGGCTTAATACAAAGAGAAGGGTCGGTGAAACAATTCCAAGAATTTTTGGATAATTCGCCTTCTCCCAAATTGTCTCCTTCAAAGACTGTTTTAGCCCTGAGAGGCCTCCTAAGTTCCTTCCCTGCCCTTATGGATTGGTTACCTGATACCAAATCGAGATCAGGGTCTAACAGTAATTTGGCACAGAGATACCAGAGATCAAAAGGGTTTAAATGGAAAAGAGCGCTGTTCAATTTGGTGGTTTGTTTTATACTCGGGATTCTCATTGGATTCACCCCTTTTTTCTCCATTAATGTTCCTGAGAATATACCTTCACATCCGAGTACTTTAAATGTTGTTGGGAGGCACATAGAGGACAAAAACATAAAACAGAGCTCTCAATCAATTAAGGAAGAGGTTGTTATGCACAAAAACCCGGATATTATACAAAATTCAAGTTCGGAGGAGCTCGAGGTGGTGAAAGAGGAGGAACCAAAAATGGAGTTACCAAAAGAGGAGTTTCCAATAGAGGATTTACCAAAAGAGGATTTGCCAAAAGAGGAGTTATTGAGTAATGAGTTGCCAAGAGAAGAGTCGGTGAAAGTCGAGTTACCTAAAATAGACCAAAAAGATGTGCGGAAACTTCTAATCATTGTGACAACCACACATGTCAGACCGTTTCAAGCATATTATTTGAACCGATTGGCACATACATTGAGTGCAGTGCCGAAGCCACTATTGTGGATTGTGGTGGACCGGTACTACCAGTCAATGGATACAGCACGTATTTTGATGTCAACAGGGATGATGTATCGGCATTTTGCATGCTTGATGAATGTAACTAACATGAGAAAGATGATAAATTGCCAGAGAAATATTGCCATTTATCATATCAAGAAGCACCATATTAATGGTATAGTTTATTTTGCGGATGACGATGGGGTCTATTCGCTTGAGCTTTTCGAAGAGATGCGGAAAATTAGGTAAGTGGTTTTTCTTTTATTTCTCTGGGGAAGATGTGATATTGATAGGAACAAATTTACCGAGCATTTCTGGAATTTTTATTTGGTTTGGTATGGTCTGGATCTGAGGTATTGGTTCAGACAGTCAGATTCTTCATATATTGGTGTTATCAGTTTAAAACTACTAGTTCAGTCATTATTAGCTAAAAAAATAGAACTGAATCCCAAAATACAACAACAACAACCAAGCTTATAGTCCCAAATAATGACTGGTAAACTAATGAATCCCAAAATGAAGATAAATTAAGCTGGTAAACTTCATGATGTACCTTTTATACCTTCCTTGAATTGATTACAAGTTCACGACCTGTCAATCCTTTTATCAACTGTAAATTATATTTCTTTGATTGTATTTTTAAATGTATATCAACACACTATTGAATCTCCTGTAATCTTTATTGTAGGGGGTTCGGTGCATGGCCGGTTGCAACTTTTCAAGATGCAAATAGGAGGTTATTGCTAGAAGGGCCATTATGTAACAGAAAACATGTTATTGGGTGGCATTCAAATCAAAATAGCAGGATAGTACGAAGGTTCCGTACCAGCATATCTGGTATTGCTTTCAATAGCACCATGATCTGGGACTCAAAAAAATTTCGCCGACATCCCAAATCCATTATATTTCATAGCAATGGCAAGGAAAGCATGCAAGTATGTCCATAACCCTTTTGTTTTAGAATTTCATATCATCTATGAGAAGTAATGCCAAGGATTTGCTATCAACTGACAGAGTAAAACACAGATGAAGGAAAAAATAGAAGTTAGAATAACCCTAGATTTTTACTTGCACACAGTTATTTTTTTATATGGACCTTTGTAGAAACATTATTTTGAAAACAACAACAGACATTCATAAATGTTGTAATTTCTACAGTGATAGAAATTAGGGTAAAAAAAATGTGAAAGTCAAGCTCCCTTCATCTTTTTACCAGTCAAACCCTTGACACAATAACATCAAATAGGTGAACCCCAACAGTATTTATTCATAAAGCCTAAGTTGATTCTCATTTACACATTTATATCGAGTCTGTAAAAAACTTAACTATGCAAATATTTGGTTTAATATCCAGGACTCTAAGTTTGTAGAGCTGCTAGTAGAGGATGAGAGACAGATGGAAGGTCTTGGGGGGCCTAATTGTACCAAAATTATGGTGTGGAGAAATCGGTTGGAGGCCCCGCAATTGAATTACCCGTCAGGCTGGTCTCTCGAGAGAAACCTAGATGCTGTTGTACCAGTCAGATAGTACATATTCCTGGCTTTTAATTGTAAGTGCTCTGCTTGCTGAAAACTTTGTTGGTTTCTATACGCACAACTTGCATGCACACACCATCCGGTTTGAACTGTTAAATTTGGTTCTGTAATTGTAGTTGCTTTAGGCACTGAAGTGCTTTTTTACCTTGTTCAAAATGATATGGCTACTACATATTGAACAAAGTTATTATCTATAGAGGGTAATAAGAAATTAAATTTTATGATTCTATTTTCATTTTTCAGGTTTTCTTGAAAACAAGTCCGTGACGACTAATGGACCTAAACTTGAGGTGTATTTTTTAACTAAACCAATTTCTAGTACAAAGTAAGAGTTCGTGGCCGTTTTTATTCTTTATTCTGTACTTATTTCATTTTTTTTTTTTCCCATCCCCTTAGTAGACACGCCCCTGTTGTAAAATGTTTTTTGTCGAGCCATATGAGCAGGAATTTTTTTTTTTTTTTGTCTATTATCCTTTTAGTTTTGTAATTTTTTTTGTTCATTTAACCAATATGAAAATTTGTCTCGGTTCCTTTTGTTCATAGATAAAAGATTTGTTTTGTTATTCACAATCTGTTGATACCTCTCTATGATTCAATTACTGGTTAGGTCTAATGGGCAGGTAAAGCCTCATTATTGGTGCTTTTGGGGACTTAGTTTTCAACATTTCTAGAGTTGGTACCATGTACTCAATAAATGTACAACTTTTTGCTGTACCTAACACTTCTTTTCACGTGATGGTATGTTTTTCTTAATTTGATATATGATAACTGCTGCTGTAGCAGTTGGTGAGATGCTTCTAATTTGGTTTGGTTACAGCACAATGTCTTGTAGATTGTGACAGTAAACCTGAGCATTCTACCAAATTCACTTTTGCAGTCTAATATTTATGCCATTGTTGACTTAAACATCATGTTCATATCAAAGTGTTAATGATCCTTTTCAATTACTAAATATCGCATTTATTTTCAACCCGTTTAAGTGAGCTGTACAAGAATATGGACTAGTGTGAATAGGGGTGTTCAAATGGTTCGGTTTATTTGGTTTTGAACCGAACCGGGGAATTTCGGTTTAAATGGTTCGGTTGTTCGGTTCAAATGGTTCAGTTCGGTTGATTTTATCAAGTAATTCGGTTTAAATGGTTTGGTTTGGTTTTAATTTCTCAAAACTGAATAAACCGAACTGATCGGTTATATAATAATTCAAGTATTATTTTGGACTTAAAAATCAAGAATAAATATTAATCTAGAACTTTGGATATTTTTCAGCATTGATATATTTGTATAAAATTGAACCACGTGTTTAATGGTATCTTAATTTTCATTTCTATGAAATTATGAATGTATTGGCTTATGTATTGAGTTTTGATTTTTTGAGATTGAATTCCTCTATTCGGTTCAACCGAACAAAACCGAAGTTTAGTTTAGTTTAATTGGTTCGGTTTTAGTTCGGTTTGGGCATTTCAATTTAGTCGGTTCGGTTGGGTTTTAATCGGTTTGGGCATTTCAATTTAGTCGGTTCGGTTGGGTTTTAATCGGTTTGACAAATTTAGTTTGGTTTAAACTGAACCGACCGGTTGAATACCCTCAAGTGTGAAGAGCATGAGAAGCAAAACAAACAATAAATGTAAACAAAACCCCATATTAATTTAATTTGAACATCAACTTGTGCATGCATGGGCACATTTTTTTTCTTTATTTATGTTCTTATACATTGATACTCTTCCCATTTTTCAAAAACTTTTATTTGATGACATGTGGATGTGGTCTTTTAAAATCGGGCCTAATTATAATGTCACATGTCACACGTAGAAAGGAAGAAAAGTATTTCTTGCCTAATTAATTATATAATAAGCAACACCGAACTTTATTCTCTCTCTAGAAAGCCCATAAGCCCATAAGCCCATAAACTAAGAATACGGATCCTTTGAAGTAGCTCAAATTTTGAGTTTAGAAAATTTGAAAATTTGAAAAACCACCATTTTGGCGATTACATAAGTAACATACAACTGTATATATCAAACCATATAAAAAACAACGACATTTGGTGCATGTATTATCGTCTATATAACAATTTGAAAGTATTAATTTCATGACTTGTCATGCATTACAAAATGATATTGAAACTACATGAAATTAGGTGAATAGGCTACATATATATTCAATATGTTTATAAACTTTTTGTTTTGAATTCATTTAAAAAATATCAATCTAAAAAAGAATTCTTTAAAGAATGTTGTCAATATGGTAGCTATATTTTTTTTTATTAAAAACATGAATTAAAAGATAGCACAAAAAATGTGAAGGGAAAGACATTGCTACTCTTCAAAGCTTTTTAAATTAAAGGGTATACCATAACTTTTGTATATCCATACGCAGATATTTCTGAAAAATTGGTTGAAATATCAAAATCCTTTTCATCCCTTTCTCTCAAACAAAAAGATATTTTCTTCTTCAAAAGAATCAAATTCCATGATATAAAATCTTCAAACCAAAATGAGCAAAACATAATAAAAAATAGAACAAAATAATTCCATAAACCGAATAGAAATGAGTATAGTAATTCTTTTTTCATTTTATTCCTCCTTTTTTTTCAAAAAAAAAATATTTTACTCATTCATTTTATGTCTTTTTTTTGCAAAAAAAATTATGGATGGTAAAGAAGTATTTTTTTTCACTGAAGGTGATTAAACTTTATCTTTTATCACGAATTGGTTAATTAAGTTTAGTTTGTTCTTTCATAGCTACTAAATTTTTAATTTGTTTCAATTAAGTCACCTTATAACTTTTCCATCCAAACAATTAATGGAACATTCTCATTACGTTCAAAATACTAATGAAAATAATATATTTTAATAATTTTTTGGATGAAAAAGTTATAGAATGACTTGATTGGATTGAGACAAATTAAAAATTTAATAATTAGAGAGAAACAAACCAAACTCGAGTAACCAATTTGATAAAAAAAAAAAAAAAATTTGTAACCTCCAGCCAAATTTACCCCAAATTAAATAACACATCACTGAGTTCTGTTGTCGTTGGAACTTTTTAATAGCTACCACCGTACCAGCACAGCACATGACCATTTCATATAAATATATTTAGTGGGTCACTTATCAGGATGTCAATACTCAACTGCGCTGGAGCACTATGTGTCTGAAAGGGGTTGGAAGTTAATATCGAAAACTTAAAAAAAAAAAAAAGAAGGCGGTATTATTGTCTCTAAATATTATTACTTCTTTGAAAAAAGAAGCAATAAAGGTTGTCGATATGTCCGAGTGGTTAAGGAGACAGACTCGAAATCTGTTGGGCTTTGCCTGCGCAGGTTCGAATCCTGCTGTCGACGCTAAATTTAAAAATAGAACCTTTTTTTTTCTTCATTTTTTTTAGATATTTTTTTCAAGCTATCCAATTTTTGTTTGATCCGAATCTGCTCTGTATCCGTTTTATTCATAGCGATCCAACTTTTGTTTGATCCGAATCCGCTCTTCATGGATCTGGATTCGAATCCTGCTGTCGACGCTAAATTTTAAAATAAAACCTTTTTTTTTTCTTCATTTTTTTAGATATTTTTTTCAAGCTATCCAACTTTTGTTTGATCCGAATCCGCTCTGTATCCATTTTATTCAGAGCGGATAATTCATGGATCTGAATTTGAATCCAAATAATTTCCTAATATCTATAATATATCGGAATTTAGATTCAGATAAATTCCGCTATCGCTAAACGGAACGGATATCCAAATATATTTGAATTTATCCAAACTTGCTACTCAAGTGCCATGCGAACAAGTTGGCGCTACGAACTATGCGAACCAAAGCACATAGCCACTGTATTAAACACTCTTTTGTGTCTTTGAAGCATATCTTCACTATTTAAACAGGGGTTATTCTTTTATTTTTCCCTTCACTTCAATTTTTTCTATTTCGTTCTTCTCATTCCAAATCTTTTATTTATTTCTGATTTGTTTTTAATTTTCATTATATTTTCTTTCTGCTATTATCTAATATAACAAATCTTGTATCTTTATATTATTTTTGTATTCGTCATATTATTTGTATATAAGGTTTATGTGACTCAATTATCGACAATTATTCATTTCGTATCCGTATCCGTATCCGTAGATTATCCGATCCGTATCCGTTTAAGACGGATTTGGTTTTGCATTTTGACATCCATTTACTATCCGTATTCGTATCCGCTCATTGACAAGCGGAATATGGATTTGATATCAGCATTATCTGCTCCGTTTTCACCCTTACAAATTGGGCTAATGTTAAATTTTTTTTACTTCAGAAATTCGACACAAAATAATTTCTTTTACCCAATTTTATAAAAAAGAAATAAAAAGAACCATATGATACAAAATTTGTAATGCAATTTTTTTTTTTCCAAATTCCAAATACAAAATAGCAAATTGTTTTGTTTAAAAATAATGTAATTACTAGGATCATGTGATTTTCTTTCTGAATTAATTATTCCCAAATAGAAGTACTATCACTCATTAATTTGACAATTATGATATTATGCAACAAAAAAAAAATCCAGCATATATTTTAATTACATTAAAATCACTTGTTCCTTGTTAATAACGCTATGAATATTCCTTACCTGATTCACAAGTATTCAAAGAGTGTGGCTGTAATTAGTTACCCAAAAATATTTATTTGAATATGTTCACATCATCATACTATCCATCTCTCTTTCAAAAATGGTGCCCCATTTGGATCTCTTCCTCCTCGCGCTGCTTCACGGCTCTCTCATCGGTTGCGTTGTTATCCTCGGTGCAGTTCTCCTCCTCATCTCCTTCCTCCTCGTAGCGTGTTTTGTTTTGCTCGTGTTTGTAACATTTGACATGCTTCGAGTCTTTAGATCGTTCTCACGGGTCGTTCATGCGTTACTTGTGAACATAAGATTAGGTGTTGTGATTCTTCTTTGTATGTTAATCAACCAAGCGATTCGCACTTCTCTGAAATTCAAGCAGACGAATGGTACCGCGATACAAAAGAGGAACTAATTAATAGGGATTTTTTGATGATTTTTGCATGAACATTATGAGGAATGATTTGGAGATATAGTTTCATTAAGAGAGAAAAAAAAAAAGGGATGATTTGGAGATATATGTATAGTTACTGTAATTACTGAAGACAGAAATTTGCTACACATTAATTGTATATATTTGGTTTTTGCTTTCAAATAAACATGCTTAATTTTTCACCTTTTTTAAGAAATTAGGAAAGGAAGATAGAGCATTTAATGTTCTCCAAATAATTTCAATCAGGAGCACATGAATTGCTTGTAATATTTTGTATTGGTGATCATAATTTTTTGAAACTTTTAAATATATACAAATGTCTATTCCATTGATTTATATTTTTGTTATTTGTAGATGACACTTTTAATTTTTTTACATTTAATTGAACTAAGCAATAGGTTGTAATAGAAATAGAAACCAAAAAAGTAATAGAATAATACTTTTTTTATATTTTATTATAGACATAAATCCCAGATATCAACCAATACTCGACCTTTACTGTTCCAATTTGCAACTGACCTTCCATTCCTGTTGGAACTTACCACTGCTGCTTAAGAAGCACTCAACATAATTGAAATGGACGGTTCACATTTAATTTCAGCCGGTAGATGCTCAGATGGCATCAGGGGGCGGTATTATTTGATCTTTGAGATCCGTGCCAAGTTAAAATTTCCAATTTCAGACCATCTGATTCAATTGTGCTCAGGTAGGTAACCTGAGGGGATGTGAATTCGTCAAACTTCAGGGCTATCAACGAATTCTTCTTTGCACAGTCCTTTGCAGGGGCGGACTCAAGATTTTCGTTAAAAAAATAGCAAAAAAAGATCGAATCGGATTTAAATAGCTAATTAGATTTAAATCCATTAACTAATTAAGTACTTGATAAAAAAAATACTTTAACTTGTACTTTTCAATACTCCAGGCATTTTATTAAAACCCCAAAAAAAAGATTTTTACAAAAGTTCCCTCAAATTCAATTTTTTTTAAAAACTGCCCCAACAATCCATTCTATGGGCGGTCCACACTCCTAGTAAACTGCCTGGAGCAGGGGCGGTCCACTAGGGACTTGATCGCCAAGCAGAGAGGCAATCAGGTCCCTAGTGGACAGCTCCTGTCTCGGGCGATTTGTTAGGAGTGTGGACTGTCCATAGGTCGGGCGATTGGGGCAGTTTTTAAAAAAAATCCAAATCTAGAGGCACTTTTGTAAAATTATTTTTTTAGGGTTTTAATAAAAATGCCTGTCAATACTCTGACTTGCAATTTCTGATTCTCTAATCTATAACTCTAATTTTCAATTATAATTCAAAAAATTTATTTTAATTTTAATTCTAAATTTAACTCAAATTAAAAATTAAATATTTAGAAGAGAAAAAAAAATTTGAAATCTACTAAAATTCAGGAGAATAATTGTTTCCCCCAGGACCATGTGGTCTGCCCCTGATCCTTTGGTAAGAAAACAAAGGGGAATTTTCCTCTTTTAGGTGTTAAATAATCTTTTTATTTTTTACAATTTCAATTATCAAGCTTGCTGAACATATGAAATAGTGTTTAATTGTTAATTTCACAATTTGATTATTATTTCACTTGTAGACAAAAATATCTCATGAAGATTGAACGATAGTACAGTTGGCTGTAAAAAGATTTTAAAATTGTAGCTATTTAAAGGTTGAGAATTCGAACTCCGCTAATGACTTTACAGTTTTCGCAAATTTCTTTTTTTTTTTTTTAAAAAAAAAAGACGAAAGTACCCATGATCACATATATAAATAGAAAAAGTCAATGGCTAGAAACTAAAATTAAATAAAAAATCATAACTACTGATGTGTCATTTGTATTTTTAATTGTTTAGATAATAACTTGCTTATTAGTTTAATAATTTGTTTTAAAATTTTATATAAACTTTTACAATTATAAGAAATGTTTTTCTTATTAATTTTGAAAATTAGGTTTTCATATCACTATATCAGTAAAAATTAAAATTACAGATAAAAAATATTAAATTTCAATTAATGTGAAAAACGTTGTTAGATGTGATGTGACAAATAAAAGAGGTGTTCAGAGTAGGTCTGATAGGTGTAGTGACCATACGATTGAACCCAAAAGTAAATTCAATGTCATCGGACCACTCCTATCCATAGTGACAAGATTCGCTTATTATATATGAATAATTTGATTTTTTGGTGATGCCGAATCGAATACAAATTATTTAGTTGATTGAACTTTGATTAAATTAAACTTGAATAATTTGCAAATTTTATAAATTTTTCTCAAATTTGACAAATTATTTGCAAATTTTTTCCAAATTTTTTCGAATATATATATTTTTTCTCTCTTACAAAACTGAAATTTTTGAACCAAATAATTTTGAATCATTCTAAAATTATACTTAAATTATACTCGAATGATGAATTTTTTCGGGTGCCCATTTTTACAGCACAAATTTCTTGATACACAGCACAATAAAATTTTAGGGACGAAAATATCCTTGTTCTTATTTACATAGCACAGTCCTGCGCAAAAACTATTACGAAAATTTGATTTACTTTTGTTACTATTACGAAATTGTAAGTTTTGCATATTTGTCAGATAACTGAATTTTTCTAATAATCTCTGATTTAAATATAGTTGAGAAGAAACAGGTCACGGATTACACAAAAGACAGGTGCCCATTTTTACAACACCAGTCCTTGGTATATAACACAATAAAATTTTAGGAATGAAAATGCCCCTATTCTTATTTCCATAGCATAGTCTTGCATTCATGTCTGTCTTTTATATCTTTTAACCCTTTTGATCTGTGATTCATTTTTTCCCAACTATATTTAAATCAGAGATTATCAGAAAAATTCAGTTATCTGACAAGTATGCAAAACTTACAATTTTGTGATAATAATAAAAATAAATCAAATTTTGATAATAGTTTTTATAAAAAACTGTACTGTATAAATAAAAGCAGAAGTATTTTTGTCCCTAAAATTTTACTGTGCTGTGTGACAAGAAATCGGTGCTGTAAAAATGGGCACCCATTTTTTCATTCGTCACTGTAGTCTTATCTCGTGAGATCTCAAATAACAGCACCGCTCTTTCCAAAATATCTCCTCTCATTTCTCAACTTCCCTCTCTCATTTCTTCTCTCTTCCAAGAAAAAAACAACAAAAATGGCGCCGATCGCCGTTGGAGCAACGCTTCCCGATGGAACCCTCGATTGGTTCGACGAGTCCGATGAGCGTCAGAGCCTCACTATCCATGGCCTCGCCAAGGGCAAAAAGGTCGTCCTCGTTGGTGTTCCCGGTGCCTTCACCCCCACTTGCAGGTTTCTCTCTTTTCTTCATTTTCGTTTTCATTTCTTTTTCATTCCATCCTAATGTCGCTGTATTGGCTTGATCTACTCGGAAATATTGGAGGTATCGATTTCATTATACTTCCAAATAAGAGAAATTGTCAGCTAGGTTATTTCAATTCTAGATCTTGATTTATTTTTTAAAAGTATATGATTTCACTAACGCAGGAAGAAGAACAATTAATATCAGGTATCTTTTTTTTTTAATTGTTCTTAACACAACATACTAACATGCTGAAAAGGAAAAAAAAAATCAATTTTACAAATGACTTAGGTAATTATTTGTAAAATGAAAATAGTTAACAACTTGTGACATTTTTTAGCAATTTGTTAATTAATCTATATATTAAAAGGGTGAAGAAGCAATATTGGGGAAAGCTCCAATGTTGTGTTACCCATGGAAATGTTGTATTTGGGTACACATGCTTCCAGTAGATTAGGAAGTTGGCATTAAAAAAAAAACAATCAAACTTTGACTGGTGTATAAACAAATAATTGTTGAATAGTCAAATTTGAGGATTTGATATATCCAATTTTCGTCAGATATATGTGTCATGGTACAAATGTCACTATAGAAGACAATATACTAAAGGAAAAAGATAAAGGCCCGAATAGCATCTTTTTCTTTATTGGGACACATTATGATAATATATTTTTTAAATAATTAAGCTTGAAATTTCGAATGATAACACAACCATTTTGTTGTTTTAGTCACGAGGAACACTTGATTATCAGAAAGTATAGAATTTAGAGCTCATTTGCTACTACATCAAGAGGTGAAGAAAATAATACATAATGAACTACAACAATCCATTAATCTTGTCCCAAACAGTTTAATTTTTTATGCATATGCATTGTTCATGACACAGAAGAAGATCAACTGTTTGACTTTTCTTATTTTAATATCATCATTAAATATTAATGAACAAATAGTTTCCCCATGTATCCCCCAAAGAGTTGTAATTGAATCTCTCCTCAGTGAAACATATTATTTTGGAGATATTGGACTTGATCCATTGTATTCAGTCTTTGTACAATTCGACTTATTTTTTTTATGCATAGCCAACAACTTGATCCCCCAAAAGTATAGAATTTTGAGTTCATTTGCTACTGCATCAAGAGGTAAAGAAAATAGAAACAAACTTAACTACAACCTATCCATTAATCTTATCCGAAACAATTTTTTAATTAATGAACAAATAAAATTTTGTTATTTAAATTTTAACATTAAATATTAATGAACAAATAAAATTTCCATGTATCCCAAAGAACTGAAATCTATCCTCAATGAAAAATATTTCTTTAGAGATTTCGAACTTGATCCATTATATTCTGTCTTTGAAAAATTCGACCTGCTCAGGGAAAAAAAATGCTTGTTTGGACCTTTTTTCTTCATTAGTTCTGACTCTCATGTAGACACATGCATAATGCAAGCAATCCATGGAATTATTCAAATATTAGTATGCTGCTCTCGCACCACCTTGAGTCGAATTTATTTGAAATGAAATAATTTAGATC
This sequence comes from Carex pumila, assembly GCA_033356055.1. Lineage (NCBI taxonomy): Eukaryota > Viridiplantae > Streptophyta > Magnoliopsida > Poales > Cyperaceae > Carex > Carex pumila. The sequence continues at coordinate 121,251 of JARJHM010000704.1, forward strand.
ATCAGACTGATGTTTTTTTATGTGATATGAACATCTCAGCATGCAGCATGTGCCTGGCTTCATTCAAAGTGCAGATGAGCTCAAGGCCAAGGGTGTTGACGAAATCCTTGTCATTAGTGGTATTTTATTTGGACTAATTCTCCACTAGTTTGTGTTGATAATTCTCTTCGGTATTTTTATTGATTTAAAATTTTCCAGCCCCTTTCTACCAAGGTTTGTTCTTTGGCAGTGTCAAAGTATGTGTTGGAATTTAGGACCAACTTCTATATTTCTTGTTTTTGGTTTTTACCATTTTTTGGTGGGTTTTTGGTATCAAACAGAAACTTGGTTTTTTTATTTTATTTTGGGTCACTTATTCTAAGAAAAAGAAAGAAAGATAAATACAATAATCAGCATTTATCTAAAAAAATAAAATGTGCAGTGAACGACCTGTTTGTGATGAAGGCATGGGCGAAGACCTACCCCGAGAACAAGCACGTGAAGTTCCTGGCAGATGGTTCAGGTATATACACCAAGGCACTAGGCCTCGAGCTGGACCTCTCTGAAAAGGGGCTTGGGGCCCGCTCCAGGCGCTATGCTATCCTGGCCGATGATCTCGTTGTCAAGGTTGCCAACATTGAGGAAGGTGGCGCTTTCACTGTCTCTGGTGCAGATGAAATTCTCAAAGCCCTCTAGAGAGAGAGAGGATGGTTGGAGGCTTGGAGCCGCCAACATATTTTGTTTATGTTAGTTTCGTATGAATAAGGGTAGTTTTTATATGCTGGATCAGAAGGCAGCTTGAACTGCTGTGGTTGTAAACTGTTGCTTGTTTTGTGCTAGTTGGCTGCTGTTTTTGTTGATAATTTGCCAGTATTGTGTGCTGGTTATTTCAAATTGGTAAACATTCTGTCGAGAAATTCCAGTTGATAAATTTAATTTTGTTGCAACATCGAAGGAATTGCCATTTTCATATATAGTAAGATGTTGCTTTTATTAATATTCCCAAAACTAGTGCGTCACTGGCCTTTTGTTTCATTTTCTTATACTCTTACGTGTGCAATTATTGTGATTCTAGGTTTCTATTTGTTTTGTTTTTTTTTTTGAATAAAAAGAACCTCAACAGGGTGTTTAGGACTTCAGATTGTCAGCCTTTCATTATTTTACGATTTCTACTAATTTCACAATTTCGGTGTACAATTGTATTCAGTTTTTTTAATCATGTCTCTGATTTCAAACCGATTTTTCTCTTAACATCAATTCTTTCAGTCAAGCTTATCTTGACAATCTTAATGATATATATTGAAATCGATTCAAATAAGAATGAAAAATACAAAAAGTGTATGAGATTGTTGTTGGATAGATAGATATAGTACCAATAAAATTAAATATCTCATTGCTTTCATAATTTATCTACCAAAAACAAGACTTCACTTTGTTTGGGATTCCTATAATAATCTTGTGAAAAAAATGAAAATAAACGTGGATTATGTTTTTTAGGCTTAACTAATTTATTTTGTTGATATTTGAATATTTCTAAAATACTTGTGGCTTGGATTCCATATATTTTATGATCAAAGACTAGATGCCAGTGCTATGCTGTAGTAATTGATCCAAGAATAAGCATCACAAAATTTGCAGTAAATAATGTACAGAATTGACTAGTTAATTTTTGATTGATTTAATGTCCTGATTTACCCCATTCCCTGAAACCAAAATATCCCCACAGTAAAGAAAAAGAGTTGCCTTGGTTTTGTAAAATAAATACTAAGTTTTCCACCTCCTGAAGCTGAATTACCATATATATTGATACAACTTGAGGGCATCAAAAATCTTCTACCTTGCTACCAACCCCTAAAGTTGTTCATATTTACAAACTAAACTGACAGAAAGAAAAAAATAAAAAATAAAGGAGAGAAGTACAACATGAAGGAAACAAAATATATAAGAGGAAGATTAAAAAAAAAAAAAAAAAAATCAAATTTCTCCACGATAACCACCAGACCCAAAATAATCCCTCCTTGAGCCAGCAATCGCCATCGATTTCTGGTGCTCCAATTTGGGACAATCCTTGATTCTGTGCCCCAAACCGCCACAATATGCGCAACCCTTGACTCCACTTGCATTTGTAATAGCCTCCTCGTCTTCTTCCATTGGGTCGTTCAGCTCTGCCAGCACAGGCGGTATCCTCTGTTTTGCTTCTTGCAACAGATGCTTCAAATCCAACAGGGTCGTCTCTGTTTGGTTCTTGTTTATGAAAGTAGTTGCTATTCCTGTTTTCCCGCACCGACCTGTACGCCCAATTCTGTGCACATAGTTTTCAATCTCAGCTGGCATATCGTAGTTTATGACATGCTGGATATCGGGAAAATCCAGACCCTTTGATGCCACATCAGTTGCCACTAACACGTCCTTCTTGCCCGATTTGAAAGATGCAATAGCATATTCTCTGTCCTCCTGATCCTTTCCTCCATGGATTGCAACTGCTTCAACTCCTTTCAAGAGCAAGTATTCGTGTATATCATCCACATCGGCTTTGTTTTCACAAAAGATGAGGACAGGTGGTGGGGTCTTTTGGAGACACTCTAGAAGGTACACAATCTTGGCCTCTTGTTTTACATACTCTACTTCTTGGATCACGTCTAGATTAGCTGCACCAGCTCGTCCCACATTAACAGTCACGGGTTTAACAAGGGCTGATTTGGCAAAGTTTTGTATCTTTGTGGGCATAGTTGCAGAGAAGAGTAGGGTTTGCCTCTGAGCCTTGAAATGGTCAAATACTTCACGGATGTCATCTTCAAAACCTAGGTCAACTAGCCTGTCAGCTTCATCTAGTGTCAAGTACCTGATGGTAAAAAAAGAAAAACAAAACATCAAGACAGTAAAATATTTTGCCTTGTGTTCATACCTAGTGGATTCCTGATCTAATAATTTGCCTTTACATTTGATTTTAATCAAAAGAATGGCAAACATTAAACTAGTAATGAGGTTACTATCACAAAATATTATCAATATGGAAGTTGTCAAGTCCCTGCAGGACCAGTATGGTACTTGATTATGCAATATATTCTCTCATAACAAAGTTTTCTGGCTATAACAAAGTTGTCAAGTCCCTGCAGGACAAGTAAGATCACAGTCAAATGACCATATTAATCTTTCCGGCTATACCAAATTAGACAGCTATTTATTCCAACTGACAAATATGAACCTGCATCAAAATGGAATTGAGAGACAGAATTAATCAATAGAAGCCAATCTATCTCCACCTTGAACAAAGGTTTAAATTCAGAGAATGTGTAATGTGACAGAACCATACTTTACTTCGGTGATGTAAATCTTACACCAGATAATAGACCCAATATTAAAAAACTGATAATTCATAGCATCTCTGTCAAAAAAGTATAGTAACAATAAGTACCTGCAATTATCGAGATTCATTCGTTTCTTGGCAAGCAGGTCTTTTAGCCGGCCTGGTGTAGCCACCACTATATGCACCCCCTTCTTCACAGTTTCAAGCTGTGTTCTCATATCAACTCCACCGATGCACAACAATGGCCTTATTTCTGGATACCCGCATTCCCTTAACGGACTCAAAAACAGCTCTATCACATCGAAAGTCTGCCTCGCCAACTCCCTGGAGGGGCAAACAATGAGCCCAAACGGGCCCTCACCCGACACAATTGGCATCATTATCTCCTCTTGCAATGCAACCATAATAAGGGGCAGTACAAAAACCAGGGTCTTACCCGACCCGGTAAATGCAATGCCGATCATATCCCTACCTGATAGAATAACTGGTAACCCCTGAACCTGAATCGGTGTCGGTTGTACTATACCCTTCTCTTTGAGCTTTTTCAGTATTGGTTCAGGAAATTTCATGTCTTTGAAGTTCTTTATTGGCGGTGGCACATCATCTCCTTCAACCAATATATGCCACTGCCGCCTCAGCAAATCAGCATGAGATCTGGGCATTTGACGAATATGAAGCGGCGGCTTCCACCCAGTTGGGATGGGATCAGTGTAAGTTATCCCCTTTGCAAGCTCACGAACCGACATTAGGGTTTTGCGGTCTGACAAGTGTTCAAGCATCTCCTTCTCTTGCTGCACCAGCTGCTCCGTTACGGTGATCTCCGGCTCGGCGAGTTTGAGCTGGGATGCCTGGACAAGAAGAGATGGCTTGATGGAGGGAGGAGGGGGAAGATTGATTGGGTCGGGAGGGACAGTGGGATTAGGGTTAGTATTAGAATTAGTATTAGTATTAGTATTAGGGTTTGTGCTGGGGGCGGAGGTGGGAGCAAGTGGCTTAGAGCGCTGGAGGAGCTTCTGTGCTTCCATGGCACGGCGTTTGGCGACTGGTATGTACTCTTCATAGTCGTCCTCGTCGGCGGCGGTGGCAGTGGTGGCCGGGTGGTTGGGAGAGAGGTCGGAGGCGGCGGGGGGGCGAGAAAGGGGTTTTGGAGGGAGAGAGGAGGTTGCCATGGAGAAAATGAGGGGGTTTGGTTGGATCGAATTGAATCGTTGGAGAAGTGAAGAAAGAGGAAACGGGACTTGACAACGAAAGAGGAAGAAGAGAAACGAGATGGGTTCGGATTTAATAAAGTTGAACGGATCCATACTGTGACTAACCGCCAGACGAGTCCGCATCGTCTGAATCCGTATCCTCTGCATTTACTCAAAAGATGAATCTGAGCCGTCTGATTTTAAACGGAGTCAATCTGACATCTGCTTATAATATAGGAGGCATTTCAATATTTATACAGATCTAGTCTGCACAAATCTTAAAACAGATCGGACGGTTGATATTCATTAACTCAAAAGATTCTTTTCTGAGTGAATACAAAGGATACGAATTTGCATCGTCTGTAGTAACTCAAAAGAGCATTTTTGAATTAGCGGATCTCGATTGTCTGATTTTAAACAAAACTAATTTAGTCTACAATTTAGAGGCCCTTTAATATTAGTGTGATTCTAATCAACACGGATTTTAAAGCAGATCAAATGGTCTAGATACATTAATAAATATATTGGATTTAGTTTTTATGAAAAACAGTTGTGAATTAGTGGAGAGTTTACTATTTAGACAGTAAGTACGATGGAGCAAAAAAAATTGTCTCCACTATTTTCCATAACAATCAAATCTGACATGTTTGTTTCGTTGAAATAGTTAAATTTAATATTATTTTAAAAAAATCCGATAACAGTGTAATGGTGTTATAATGGCATTCAAGTTGCAACAGTCAGATAATCAAGTTTTTAAAAACATATTAATGATGTAAAGATATTTTAAGTATTTAACAGTATAATATCATTTGACGAATTTATTATTTTAAAACGACTATTAACAATATGCATCTTTAGATTTTTTTTTTAAAATTAAATGCTTATGTTAACTCCATCTATTTCAAAACTTCTTGCAAAAATTAAGCATGCGTGGTGAGGTCTAGCTGATCTACAGTTCTGTATTAAGAGAATTTTAATGCTAGAGATTTTATAAAATAGTTAAACAGTTTAATAGCAAATATAATTATGTTTTGTAGAGTTTGACATTAATTAATTTATTTTTTTCGAGAAAAAAACATGTGAATATCTAATCTTCAGATTCTATTAATATGGACACTATATTATCCCGACCTTTTTATTAATAGAAAATAAATAAATAAAATATCGAAATACGGGATAGCTTTTGATTTTTGTCGAGAAATAAATAGAACGGGTTTAGGTATTCCTTCTTGCGGACAGGTCTAATTATTCCGTCCAGATTATATTCTTAATTAACACCTCTTGACCAAATTCAGCGGAGAGAAAAGTAAAAGAAAAAAGAAAAAAAAAGAGAAAGCCAGACGGTATAATCTAACCCATCCGAAGTAAAGAAGAGAACAAGAGATGAATTAGCACCTGTCGTATTAGAAGAGGAACTTCAAAACAACAGTATCTTCTTTCTCTTTTGTGCATCTTTCTTGAGATAATGATAATAGGGGGTTATATTATAAATGTATCAGGCTATTATGTCCTGATTTCTTGCACAGTCGCACCCACTATTTCTAGCTTCTCTCTCTCTCTCTATTTTTTTTTGCGCTGGAGTTCGGACGGGTTGAAGCATACCGTCCCATATATATATATATATTTATTTTACCACTAAGTTGATTAAGGAGTTTTAATTAGAGATATAATCCGGACGGGATAATTAGATCCGTCCGCTGGACAGGATAACTAAACCGTTCTACTTATTTTTCGACAAAAATCAAAAGCTATCCCGTATTTCGATATTTTATTTATTTATTTTCTATTAATAAAAAATTCAGCTATATTATCACACAAAGTATATGACATGTAGAAAATATTTAGTCAATTTATTTTATTTTTAAAAGTAGCAACTATTTGGAGTCATAATCGTTGTCATTAAATCTCTCCTAATTTTTTTTTTAGGATAAAAATCTCTCCTAATTAAAGTGTGTATGGGAAAATAAACTCATACTTACAATAACTAACATGAAAATAATATTTTTGTTAAATAAAATAAAATCTAATTAAAATTAAAGAATTAAGATACTTCATCTTTATTAAATAAAATAAAATCATATTTTTGCTTCCCTGCGGCAGGTATTCTACCACACAAATTTTCAAATTAAGCCAAATAGTACAGATTCCGATCAGACGATCCGAATTCCAAATTCAAAAATTGAAACAGACATTTCGATGGTTTTTTTATTAATAGGAAAAATAAAATAAAATATCGATAATGGAAAACTGTTTTGCTAGATTTTGAAAGATATGAAGAATGTTATAGTTTGTAACATCCATGACACTGTAGTTAGACGTTAAATCATAACGTTTAGCTAATCTGATCGCTAATGATTTCTAATTAACAATAACACTGGAGCTGGGCATTATGATTTATGAAGTCTAGCTACAGTATTTTTCTTTTGCTTTTTAGTTTGGTACAACAAACCATAGTAAAAAAAAAAGAAAAGTCTCTAGACTTAATAGACCATAACGTTCAACTATAGTATTTTTGATTGATTAGTGATCATTACGATCGAATTAATTGGACGTTATAAACCATAATGTTTTTCTTATTTTTCAACATTTCACGAGTGTACCCACAATCGAGATTTTATTTTTATTTTTTCTATTAATAAAAAATCGGAACATTTTGTCTGGAATAATATTCCACAACACATGGCACTTTAACAGTAGACGAGTTTTAAGGCAATTTTACCCTGAAAAACTGTTAGCAGCTCCAATGTTCAAATGCAATCATCTCACCACTTTGGTTTCCTTTTTGCTGTCAATTAATTTATATAATTCTCCTTGAATAGAAACTGTTTCATCACTCAGACTCTGCACCAACAATGTGTTACTCGATACATTCCTATTTTCTCTCACACAATTTGCAAAATATCTATCAAAACCATGCTGTAAATCAAACAAATCTATATACACTAGTAGGTAGCAACTAGCAAGTGAATGAATTACCAAACATCAATTTCTAAAAATGAGCATCTTTGTTTGAAAATGGAGGACTTGGAGAGATCAAACTTATAAATTTTTAACATATATTGTATTATTTAATTTTTGAATTCTTATCTCACATGTATTGTTGCTAAATGAAAAGGAATGGACAGGGGAGTTATTACCTTGTCAGAGTTGGGTTCCTAAACCTTACAAAAATAGTGTCAACAAAAACCACAAAAATTAATTTTGTTCTACTGATTTAGACATTTAAAAACATTACATGTACAACAACTTACAACAAACACGCACTCGTATGATAAGAATGGAAATGCACAAAACTCAATCCGCTGTCAATTTCTAGACAACTATATAATCGCAATTGATCATTGTCAAGTTCAAGAATTTGACTAGATATCTCTAGCTTTTAGAAGATTTGAATTCAACAGGAGAAAAGATACCCTGTACTTATGCTGAAGCACCAAGCATTTGAATCTGCTTGGAAAACAAACAAGAACATTAATTAAGAAAACATCAACATTTAAACTGGATATACATCGAGGCGAAAATGAAGAAAAAAGAATTTGGAAATAGGAAGTGAAAAGCACCTTGTTCACCAGCAAATCTACTTGCTCTCTGTACATTTCCTTGAGGTCAACAATGTCAGCTCGTAGTTCCTCCAACTACAAAGTGAAATGAGTTCATTAAAATTCAAATAAGGTGAAGCAAGTGCAAGTACCATTAACATTCAAAATGCTTAATCTATTTCTGCTGAACCAATTGTTTGTTTGGTGTCATTAATAGCTGATAAATCAATCAAAGTGTTTGGACTTAAAAAATGAAAAACCAAGTTCATTCCCAAATAGTTTATTCCAATCATAGTTGCACAAAAGAAATAGTACCTCTTCATCACGCTCGCCCATGAGCTCAAGTGCGGCAGTGTGTCTCTGCCTCAGTGCCTCCAGCTCAGCCTTTACTCCAGGCAAAGCAGATGCTTCCAACTTCAGTTTTTCACACTGACAAGACCAAAAAAAAAACAAAAATTATTTTTGAAGTTCGGAGATGAGAAATGAATGAGATAAGAAAAAAGCGATGTATTTTAACCTGCTCGGTCAACTTCACCAACTCTTCAGCTAGAGAATCACGGATTGACTCTAATGAAGCCTGCACATTTTCCAAAAATTAATCATTGAATTGTCTCATTGCAAAAGAACTTGGAAAGCTAGATATTAGCACCATCAAGAAGGGATTACAGCAATATATGCCACCATGAAACAAACCAAGCCAAACACCAAACAACCCCTCCCCGACGCCCAACCCCACCCAAATAAAAGGAGGGCAACACAACAGGAGAAATATTAGAAAAAGGGCTAAAATAAAGAAAACTGAGCTCAAACCAAGGAAGTATCATCCAGGTTTAGACACTACGCCACCTTTGTTCTGTTGAGCCTTGGGAAATAATTACAGAATGTAGTCTCTCAAATAATAACAATGAAGATAAAGAAGAAAAAATAAAAAGGGAGAGCAACACTTACCAGGCGAGACATGTAAGAAGCCAGTTCACCATCCTTCTGTCGAAGAGTAGCTTCAAAAGCACTTGGAGTCATGCTCTTTAGAAAGTAAGACGACATGTTACCTTCAGTAGACATTCTCCTCTCTAAAAGGGCACTACTGTCATTTTCCAGAGATGCCTGTAAGAAATGGCTCTCTTCAATGCTATTGAGGTTTCCAGCACTCGATGGCTTTCTCATAGGTATATTTCCTATAATTTAAAAGCGAAGTAGGATGTCAGGCTTGTGGTTGAGAACAATACCAAACATGTATAAACAGGATGCAACCAATATGTACATCAAGTAATGTTTGAAAAATGAAGCCATATTTACACAGTAAGCATGCAATTAGCATCAGTTATATTCAATTAAGTTTTATATCCAAGAAGCAGGAGCACTGATTTTAGTTATGCAGTTAGCACCAAAGAAGCAAGCACTTGACTACAATTGTATCAGTAAACACTATGAAACAAAGGTTCAAATGATGGAAAAAGATCTTATGAGTAAGTTGGAAGTTTGAATAAAATTAAAATATATTACTTGTCGGATCATAATTAGCTTTATGTGTCTCTATAGAAGCAGCCTTCTCAAGTTCTAACCTGGTAGCTCTTTCCTTTTCTAGCTCCTGTAATAAAGACGGAAATAAAGTTGATATCAGTCGCTACCCAATTTCTTTTTCGAATTATCATGGAAGCACTTAACAATGATTCATCAGGTTGCTTGGAGATGACCAAAAATTCTTCAACAGCCTAATTTACTATGATTTTTTTCCCACAAATTTAATCATAGAGCTCCTAATAATTTCTGTTTGAAATCCTTCTCTTTTCACTCCAAAAGTGATAAGATCTGATGTGGGACAAAGTAAAGTGTCGAGCAAAATAATTCCCACAATGGATATATATATTGTCTTCATCAATTATTTCATACAGAATTGCAGATTAGGGATGACATTAACTGAACATACTTTATCAACATACCAGATTGTACCAGTCACTGTTTTCATTATGCATTAAGCTGTTAGGCGATAATTTTTCATTTCATTTTAATTTTTATTATTTAAAGTATTTTCATTGGTACTAGGGAACAGATATGATTACATTCTAGTTTCTTCTCTTCTTTAAACTAAAACCTCATGAAAAGAGTTGAAACCCAAAAATTTGAGTATGGTGTACCAGATATATGCCAGTCATTTGGCAACCGAGACACTTGAATGGTACAGTACAGTAACAAACATATATGAACGAATAAAAGGAAAAAAAAAACCTTTTCTAGGAGTTCTCTATGTGTAGCTAATTCCTGGAGTTCTTTTTTCTGCTTAGCTCTGAGTTCTCTGATCTCATCTTCGAGTTGCTTTGCTCGGCCTTCTTGAGTTGCAGCCTCCTCCTTTATGGCAAGGTATTCTTGCCTACTCTCAGATGCTCTCTGCCTTTCCTTCTCAAGTGACCGGCTCAGTTGTGTTTGCTCCGTTCTGAGGCAAGTAATCTGTCACAAAAAGAGAAAAAAAAAACATTATGAGTAAAAATTTAATATCCAAGTGATCCTCCAAATATTAAAAAGAAGAAAAATATGTTATACTCCATATGATTGCAGAATGAAAATTTCTAATGTGACCAACTAAAAAGTATACTGAAGATACAAGCAAGAGTCCAACAGTATCAAGTGCATTCAAGATCACCGACTAGTAGGAACTAGTGGGAAGGAAGAAGGCAAAACCTGAGTTTCTAAAATTGTGATCCTAGAAAGGCTTTGAGAAAGGCGCTCATTCAAAGATCTTTCTTTCTCCTCAGCTGCAGCAGCCTTTGCTTCTGCGTCCTGTCCACATAGAAAATCCATGTAAATGACCATAAGTACAATGCATAATGGGCAAATAGCATAAACACAAAATTCAATTTTTTTTTCAAAATTTTGGGTAACTAACAATAGCTAGAGTGACAGAAATCTTTTAAACGATAACAGGTTCTCATTAACCATTCTTAACAAAGTCAAGCAATTGCTTTGAAACTGCACTTAACTGTTTACCAACATGCATACAATTATGTTGTTGAAAAAGAAAAATGATTAGCTGATTATTTTTTTTTAGCAAAGACCTGTAGGCGGGAGTTTAAAGATCTCTCTACACCTGCCCAGGCTTCAGCTCTACGAGCAGCTGTCTCCTGTTAAAGATAACAGATTAACATACAGTAGCAAGAATATTGAACAATAATAGAAACATAGCACATAGTATCACAAAATTTATTCAAGTAAATTCTTTATTATACAAATGTGGGTGGAGTCTATCCCAACTTGTTTGGGACTAAAGGTTTGGTTGTTGTTGTTGTACAGATATGTGGGTGGACATTTGAAAATGAGCTATTATACATGGAAATTAATAATGAGATAAAATGGGCATATCATTCTTAGTGTTGTGAAACTTGTTATATAACTACCATTCAACTGATAGAGAATTTTTAATAAAAAACCTGCATTGCTTCAATCTGTCGTAAGAGTGGCCTTGTTGACTCAGGGACTTGTGTCACTAATTCATTGTAGCGTAATTCACTAGCCTGTGATAATACAAATAGTCATTGGTTTTAGTAACCTCAAATTAACGAACAAAACGTCATGCGATAAGAAAAGAAAAGAGAAAGAAGCTCACTTGGTATCTCTTTTGAAGGTCATCAAGGTCCCTCTTAAACATTTCTTCCTTAAAGGCAACCTGTACAAAAAATTGGAAATTGGAAACCACATGAGATTAGAGAGGAGAGCGAAGAAAAGAGTGAAAATTCTGAGCTAAAATGAAGTGTTGTGTCTGAATAACCCCAATTAACATAGCTACCCTCAAGGCTAATATTACTACCAAACAGAATAATCCGACTCCACAAACATTTCATTTTCTTAAAATTTAACCTCTGCCAACCCCCAGACCACACAATTGACCGATGTTTAACAATAAATAACCAAATACCTCCTGCTCTTTTCTAGTTAGAGTATGTCTGAGCTCCTCAATAGTCTGAACCAGCATTGCCTCTTTCTCACTGGCTTCTCTTATACGAGTTTCCAGCTCAACCTTTGCCTCGCTATTGGCACGAGCCTCTGCTACTGCCTCAGCTTCTTTAGCTGCACTCAATGCATTGGCATAGAACTCCTTTTGGGCAGCCAGCTCCGCTTGGTTTTTCTCTATTGTTTCTTGCAGTAACTTCTCAGTCGCTGCCTTGTCTCTCTTTATACTCTCCACTTTCGCCTCCTCCACCTAGTACAGAAGAGAGTAAAAGAATCAATAAATAGACAATTGTTGGTACTAAATGGTACTGAACTAGCTTAGTTAAGGATAGTACCTGAAGCTTTGAGTTAAGCCTTTGTTTCTCCTCTTCAAATTCCCGAATCTGTCCCAACAGAACAAGAGAAAAGGTCAACCAAAGTGAACTCATTTTAAACAGATGTAGAATTATAAATTGCCTCATCAGTCTACACAGAAAAAGAAAGCCAGTTCATGAGTTGGGTCTCATGCCTGTGCTCGGAGTTTTCGTATAGTAGCCTCCTGAGCAGCTTGCTTTTTAGATAGCTCCTCACCTATTTAGCAAAAGTAAAACAGAGTAATCTTAGTCAAGCCTAGAAATAATGTAACTGTTGTTGCTATCGAATAAGTGACTACCCTTCAATAGGTACATGTCATAGCTGTCAAATCAATACTGGCTAACTTTCTATGCACTCCTTGATAATTGCAAAATATTACATTGCCATGTAAAATTGAGAACCATCCTGCATGTTGCTACAACACACAAGCACTTCAAACACACTAAAAGATCTCCTTCACTTCTGTCGGGTTATTTAAAAGCCTATGGTACCTGCCTTTTCACCATTTATCAGTGACAAAGGAGGTTAGCTAGGGCATTTTAACAAAGCTATACAGTCAAGAAAAGACAAAAAGGTTCAGGAAGGTAATCATAGATAGGTCCATACTTCATAGTAAACTGGATATCTCCTGTTTCATGAGTGTATTAGGAGAATAATAGAACTTAACACGACGGAGAAGTTTGAATATAATTTGCTGATGTTCAGAATCTTAGAGACAAAGATAAAGTTGTTATTAAGATAAAATTAGTGGACAGTACTAGAACCAAAGCCGTATGGAATTGAAACTAGATATCCAATCAGTCTTTTTAGTGAAGTTTCCAATTTTAACAAAACATTTTCAATCTCATAGTTAATGTATGAAACAATCATTAGAGCCTTGATTTATTAGGGTTTGCGACAATTTGCCTTCTGCTTACCTTCAGCCATGACTTGATTGATAATCTCATCCTTTTCTTTCAAAAGGGCAGCTGCATCACTCTTCTTATTCTGTTCCCTCCTTAATGTATCCCTTTCTTTGGTTAGTGCATAGATCTAGAGAACCCAGAAAAGAAAAAAAAATAGATCATTATAACATCATATGATAGTTTTGCAGAGTATAATTTTGCATATACAGCTCAACAAACATGATCTAGCCAAAAATAAACATGTCTAGCCCAAGGATTACCCTTCAGAAAGTCAAGTCCAGTACAAGAACAGTACTAGCATGTAGCAGGTGTACATTCTAATTACAACTAATCTGTTCACATCTGCGGACTTCCCCTGCTTTGCAGTGACATCTATGGCCAATGTCATTATCAATTTTTATCATTAACTGATGCTAAAACAGTACAAAAGCTACCTTTCTTTCAAGAGAAGCAACTCTCTGGTGATATTCTTCCTTCAGTGAATCAACCTCTGACTCCATGGATTTCCTCTGTATTATACACACAAAAAATCTTTACAGTTCTAAAGCAACGTCAACATATACACATTGATTGGCAAACAAATTAGACTGGGTCAAATACCTGCACTACTAAGTAAATATTTATGTTCACCATCTTAATTTGATCAAGTGCTATCATTAATTGGTATAACATATTCAACCCCAGAATATAAAAGTGGTTCATTAAATCAGATTGGTTCCTGTCAAATTACACAAAATAGGGCCTTAACATACTATTAAGCAAGAAAAGCAATAAGGAGCGTACCTACCTTCAAGTCCTCAATAGTAGACTTCAGCTGATCATTTTCATTCATGAGTCTGGTCATCTCATCAGCTTTGGCCTGAAAAAGAAATAAAAAAGGTTTCCTCTCAGACATCTCATTTTTATCACCTTTTGTTTAAAAAGCATTAAAAGAAATAAGCTTTCACTTATTTTATTTTATTTTTGCCAAAAATCTATTACCTGTGCTTGCCTGGCTGCTCCTTGCAATGCAGCCTCCATCATCTTCATTTCTTTCCTTAACTTGTCCAATTCAATATTTGATCCGGTAAAACCATGAGATGATACAACCTTCTCTACCTCCTCTTTTACAGTGTCCTCTCTCTTAGGCTCTTCATGTACTAGCTCTACAACAGATGCATCAACCAATGTTTTGGCGAGTTCAGGACTGATCACCTCTTTACTAGCAACATCTGGTACAGCTGAAGTAAGGTTTTCCTCTGACTCATGTCCCAGTTCACCACTTGGTGCTTTGTCAGGCATGTCTGACTCATGTCTCAGTTCACCACTAGGTGCTTTGTCAGACATGTCTGACTCATGTCTCAGTTCACCACTTGGTGCTTTGTCAGACATGTCAGAGTAAACTTCCATAGCAACCGGTTCAACTTCTGTCCCTGCATCATCCTCACTCTTCTCCTGTGACTCTAATTCAGTGGTAGCTTCTCTCTCAACACTGCTTTTGGTCTCCTCTACAGTCTCCTCACTTGGCACAGCATCCCCTATGACCCCTGAAACTTCGTTTTCAGTATCAATCTTTGGTTGTTCTACTTCATCATTATCTTTTTCCTTGACAGTCTCTACAGATTCGGTTGGATCAATGTTCTCTGCAACAACTATTTCCTCCACCGATTCTTGATCTTTGACCAGTTCAGCCTCCTCTTCCTTGTCCTTTACAGGAGAGATAGTATTTTCTTCAGTGGATACACTACGATCTTCCTCGGAAGCAGTTGTGGAATGTTCTAGAGTTTGCGGTTGAGCCGAAACTTCAGCGTCCTCATTTCCTTTCTGTTCCGACTGCTGTCCCATGAAACCCATGAAATCTGGCATGCCTCCCCATGCTCCTGATCATGTTAACCACGGAGAAAGTTAATCAATCCTTTTCAAAAATAAAATGTTAACAGCTTGTTATGTTCAACTACTGTTTATTCAGTTTGTGTTGCTAAATCATTCCTTAATTTAAGCACAAGCCGTGAAATCTCTTAGGTTTAAGCCAGAAAATTCAAATCACCTGTGACTACTACAGGAGTACACTAACTCTCAGTGCAATGACCCGCACCATTCACAGTTCACATCAAATGATACAGGAAACCCATAGAAGCACCTCAAAGCAGGATTTAACTCCAGAACCCATTTCACATTTCCATATAAACAGAATCTAATACAATAGATCACCTGTATGGAGTTCCCACCACTGTATACAATATATGAATAATATAATAGAATGAAATTGAACTCGAACTGAAAGAAGAGGAATTGGCAAATGGCATTGCAAATAACAAATCATGAATACCTTCTTCAGAATCAGGTTTCTCTTCCAATCCAAGAGCAGTATCGAAATTCTTCTCTATGTTCTTAACGCTCTCACTGATCTTGTTTACAGCGCCAGCCAGATCCTGGAGCCCACCCAGGGACACCTTGCCAAACCACGCCATCTCGCATAGATCTGTGATCTATCTTCTCCGCCTCGGCGCAACCCCGATCAACGGAGACGACGAACGGAACTGCGCGCGAAATGCCAGATCAAGACTGGTACATCAGAAACCGATTTTGGATCTGGCGACTGAGATGGATTTGTTAACTAATTAGGTTATGGCGGGTTGAGTTTTTGTATCGGGTCGACTCGTCGGTGGATCTAACATGCTAAACTTTTTTTTTAATTTTTAACCAGAAAAAATTGGGAAGAAAAGAAAAGGAAAAAAGAAACGAAGAGAACGGTTGTTACTTGTTAATTTATTACCAGGTTACAAGTTTCGTTGACAGTAAGCTAATGGGCTAAGATTTTTCCAAGCCCATGTAATTAATGCAAAACCAGGCCTAGGCCCACTTAAATGAGCCCAGTAGCTTCATATGTACGCCTCTAGCCCGGTTTTTTTTTTTTTTCCCAATGAAGTGCACGCTTCTTTAATATCTAGTTTGCTCAGGGGTGTAGTAGACTAGTAGCCGGAAATATTTAACAATATATTTTTTTTCTTAAGAGGAGATTCAAATGTATTTATTTTTTGTGTTTTTAGTATGTTTTTTTTTTTAAATTTTAATAATTCAAAATTCAAAATTTAGAATTTAAAATAAAATCATGTATGATCTATATCATTTTATCTATGCACGTGAAAAATTATGGCATTTCGATTTTATTTTTGTTGTCATCAAGAGCTTATACAAAACGTACTAATGTGAATAATTTCTAGACGTTGATTTTTTAACTTATTGATTCACATAAAAACAAAATTAAAATGTAATATTTTTTTTATGAGCACATAGAGAAAATGATATAGATTACATCTAACGGTTTTATTTTGACTTGTAAGTTTTAAATTTTGAATTATTAGAATTTTTAAAAATAAAGACATGTGGAGGCACAAAAGATGAAGAAATTTAGCCTAGTTAAAGTTCGTTACATAATTTATCTAATGCAATCCATATAAAAATTAAATCCACACAAAATAATAACCCCAAAAATATTAAACAACTTATAACAAATCTTATTATTCTAATTCGACCGTTTCATTTAAACAAACGAAACAATTCGATTTAAAATTGGCAAAAAAAAAAAATGAGATATTATCGTACGATCTAACTTAAAATAATAAAATCCTACTATTTCATTTTCAGATATCATGAACAAAGCAAACAGAAGCAAAGGAGAAAAAGAAAAGCAAGATAAGGCTATCCATATGGCATCCCACGTGGCACCCTTTGTGTGGGTGGGATCAGTGAGAGCTGCCAATAGGATCTTACTCACCAGACATTTGAAATCCTTGTCATTTGTGTGGAGTCTTAAGGACAGAGCATAGACTCAAAGAGAGAAGCCATTGTCTTCCTAATTCCAAGCCATGGCATCTCTCTCCACCATTGCTGTTGCACAGCCTGTTGCTGTCAGAGGCCTTGCCGGAAGCTCCATCCATGGTACCCAACTCGCTGTCAAGCCCCTCCGCCGTTCCTTCTACAAAACCAACTTAAGGTAATTTTATAGCAATAATTGCAGAATGAAAAGATGCTGGATTGTACCGGAACCCTTTAATACAAAAAATGACAATAATTGATTTACTTTTGAGTTTGATACTTTTGGTGTTGTTAGGAGGTCACACAAGGTTTCGGTCACGGCAAAGTACGGTGACAAGAGCATTTACTTTGATCTTGAAGACCTCGGCAATACCACCGGGCAATGGGACTTGTACGGATCCGATGCTCCCTCGCCTTACAACTCGCTTCAGGTACTAGAATCTTTTTTAGCAACATTTTGCATTGATTATAAGAATGAGACAATATCTGTGAGAGTACACCAACAAAAAAGTGTTTTTACTGAATGTGTCGGTAAAAACGACAAATAACAATACCCTCACGAATACCTTCACAAATACTATCTCACTCTTGTAATATTTATTACTAGCAGGGATGGATCTAAATGTTAATATCTTATAATTTAATTTATAAGATACTTGTACATTTAAGCAGTCTTTATAAAAATAAAATTACACTGCAGTAACTAAATTTTTTCAATATTTTAGTTTAAGTTATTTTTTTAAATGACAAGAACATAGCATTCTAATGGATTTAAACAAAATACAGAGCAAGTTCTTCCAAACATTTGCTGCCCCCTTCACCAAGAGAGGCCTCCTGCTCAAGTTCTTGCTTCTCGGTGGCGGCTCCACCATTGCGTACCTAAGCTCCACTGCATCGGGAGACGTGCTTCCGATCAAGAAGGGCCCACAACTCCCCCCTCAGAAAGGCCCACGTGACAAGCTATAAACAGCTTTATTTCTTTTAAGAACCATTTGTTTGGCTCAGCCTGTTGCCTGTTGTTGATATTGTACCAGTATCAGTGTCTTTATATTTGTAATTAAATCAACGGATTTTATTTTAGTATGAAGCTTCATCTCATTTTCCTTTCTCCTGTCATGTCTTCAACATTTGCTTCTTTCTTTTTGGTAATATTTGTTGTTTGCTTAATTTTTTTCTTCAAAAAATTATGACTTGGAATTTCAAAGTATGCAAAGAGGAAGTATTTCATTTAGGATCAACACATGTAAAGGATAATTTTGGCTTGCACGATCTTCAATGATCAACATGTTTAATATATTATGTCTGAGTAGAACTAGGGTGTTCTTAAGTTCACCAAGTCCCGTGGTGAACTCAAGTCTAAAACCCGTTAAATCGGCTTTAAATGACGAATCTGAATCATTGAAACCCGCCTACCTTATGAGTGATGCATCTACATGTGAAAATTTAAAACATTCGGATTAATTTAGTATAAAGTCAAGCGGTCAAAAAAATTTCAAAAAATTAATGCATTAAAATTAATTTATTAACCTTCTAATTTTGACCAATTGACTTTATAATAAATTAATCCGATTGTTTAAAATTTTCACATGTAAATGTGTCATTCGTAAGGTAGGTGAATTTCAATAATTCAGATTCATCATTTGAAACTGATTTGACGGGTTTTAGACTTGAGTTCACCAAGGAGCTTGGTAATCTTGAGAACACCCTAGTTCTACTCTATCATGTCTATTTAAAATGATGAGATTTGATATATATTTCAGCGTTAATCAAATTTGTATTTTTATTTTCAATGATGACGCAATATCAAGCAAAACTCAGATTGTATAAAATCATATGAGTGAGTCTATGGTATTATGCATATTACGATTTGTCACAGTGTTACGGCTCTATACTCAAGTTTTCAAATCTTAATGGTCAATTCGAACCATTCATCTTGTTCTTCATATTAATATGTATTTGGAGACCAAATTTTATATTTTTTGAAATTTTTTTACTATTTTTTTTAGATTTATTGAAATTCACTGTTTTTGAATGGTCCAGAATTTTCAGATCAAGTGATTTTCTAAATATCTAAAAAAATAGTAAACAATTTTCAAAAAAATGTAAAATTTGATCTCCAAACACATATTAATATGAAGAAAAAGATGAACGGTTCGGATCAACCGTTAGAATTTAAAAACTCAAATATAAAGCCGTAGCACGGTAACAACCCATGATATGCATAATACCATAGACTCACCCAAATCATATTATTAGACTATCTATATGTCCGACAAATTATTTTTTTTAACATTATACAGAATTTATTCAAAATTATTAAAATTATTATTATCAAACAATCCCTTCCCATTAATACCCAATTATGTTCATATCTACTATGAATGAGGCGTGTACATAACAGATCAAGGAATAAATATTTCTCAAGGATACTTAGGATTGTCGATTTTAGTATATTTAAAGACAAATCAGTTCTATAATTTTTAAGTTTCAAATAAGAAATATGGTCAAGAAAAGGATGATATTATAGGATCCAGTACATTACCAGAACCACAAACATAAAAAATAAAAAAATAAAAAAAAAATGTTTGAGCAAACAAAACAGTGACTGGTAGTTAATATTTGTTAACATGCATAGCTGCAAGACTTGGCTCAGTTTTAACGCGTACTGAAAATGATAGGGTTAAAATACCTCATTCTTTTTGTGCCCCAATCATGTTTTACATCCTTATCTCCGTTCTCAAAGAGTAGAGTTAGCTGGAAAACAAATTTTATATTTTTGAAAAATATTTTTAGATAAGCACAAAATCACTGTTTTTTAAAAATATTTTGGACCATCCAAAAACTGTGATTTCGTACCTATGTAAAATAATCATAAAAAGGATCTAAGAATATAAAATTTGAAAAGATCATATTGAGTAATTCGGATCGACTGTGTAGACTTTGAAAACAGAGATGAGGATACGAAGCATGATTGGAGCACAAAAAACAATGGGGACACAGACTCAGTATCAGTCACTGACAGTTCCAGTTACTGTCAAGTGAAAGCTGGTAGAGGACCTGTACAAAAGGTCGCTATGGATTCAACAATCATTTACCCCATGATGTTTAACAATCAAACAAGATACTCTACATGCCACATACATAAAGCGCAAATCCTCTACAATAATATCATTACAATATCTAACCTACTTACTTAGAGTTGCTGCCAACTAATTCCTAATACTAGAATTGTTCCAATATTGCAGGAGGCTTAACAGTCAGATTCGAGATACATTCGATATAGCTTCCTTCATTAACTATGAATAACCTGAAATTCAAGGAAATAGAACTATTAGTAACATAGCATGGCACTAATACGAACTAGAGGGAGGGATCCACTTGCAACATCTTACGGCAATTTAGTTTTGCGATTTTGAAAGTCCAAACAGCCAAATCCAAACCGTTCAACATGATCTCTATATTAAAATGTGCTTAAATATCAAATTTTATATTTTTTTGAATTTTTTTACTATTTATTAAGTATTTTACAAAACAGTCGTTTTTAGATAATTTTGGACCAATGAAAACAACGGTTGGGTAAAGTACTTAATAAATAGTAAAAAAATTTTAAAAAAATGTAAAATTTGATCTCTAAGCACATTTTCACATTTTAATATAGCTATGATATTGAACGGTTTGAATGACTATTTAGACTTTGAAAATCACAAAACCAAATTGTTGTAAGATGTTGTAACTTAAAAATGTTGTAAGCGGATCCCTCCTCTAAGAACTAATATTGTTACAAACTGAATAAAATTGGTCAACAGGAGAGCAAGCAGTTGTAGATAATATAAAAGGATAACAGTACAAATGTTTAAAAGAAAGTTTGCTATGGAAGGAAGAAAAGAAGTAAACAACACAGTACAGTACTGAATTTAAAATTGCAATAGCATGCTTATATTTGAAAATTATAACATCAAAGAAAGCTGTTATTTTCGTCTGAGCAAAGAGGAACTAACAAGGCAAATGGGAATTGCACAAAGAAAGCATTCAGAATTCACAGTCACTGAAGAGCACATGAAAAAGAAGTCTGCTGCTCTTTACAAAACTCAATTATTAAATGGTGGAGCAAGAAATTTTCCAACTTGGATCAAATCAAATAGCTCAACATCCTTTTTTGTGGGTTATGGATTACATGCAAAGAGATAATATACTTAACTTACCATAATCAGTATTAAAAAGTTAACATCTCTAGCTTCCATAGGAACTTGTGGTCACCCGACAATAAATTCGAAGGAATCTCAGCCAGCATATGAACAAATTAGATAAAACACTAAAAGAATTCAGAGATTGCATCAAGTGATTAATTTGGTCTTACACTGGTCAACCCATACTATTGCTTCTGAGTCAGAACAAACTTAAAATTACGGTATTCTCATCCAAATAACAAACGATACCAGAAATGACCCAACCAACCCCTTCTGATGTTGTTCTCACCCTCCTCTCTTCATTTCTCCCCAAACCCTAATGCCCTAGTACATGACTCAAACCCCCTTGCAACTCCTTGGAATGCCTAACAATATACAACAGTTGTTACATTTTACCTAACTTGAACACCAGAAGCAAGTGACCAATCAGAGGAAGCTAGAGTTTGAAAGAAAAGATACGGCAGCAACAGATCCGATGAGCTCACCGGCATCAGACGACCTCCTGGCGCGCTTGACCTTCTCCATTTGCACCTTCAGATCAGCAAACATCTCCATGCGCTGCAACTCCAGCCCCTTGAGGAACTCCATTCTCTGCTTCTCCATATCCATCATTTGCCTCTGCCTCACCCCCTCCACTCTCTCATACATCTCCCCCATTTTCTCTATTGCTTTTGCCAGTTCCAGTATCCCTTCTCCGCTCCCTCTCTTCTTCCCCTTTTTTCTTTCGCCCATGGAAACCGACCTCGGCTCTGAGTTCCCCTCCCCCTCCTCCGATTCCTCCTCTTCCTCCTCACCCGCTTCTCCTTTTGCAGCCAAAGCCGCTGCTGCAACATTTCTCATGAAGGAATTGTCCATGGGTAGAGCTGTTGGAGTAGGAGCTTTTCTAATAAAAGAGTTTTCACCTGAATGCACTGGTGGGGCAACTGGAGGAGTCCTTCTGATAAAGGCATTCCCCATGGGAAGCGAGGAAGCAGCCATAGCTGCAGCAGCGGCTTTTCGAAATATAGAGTCATCAACAGGAAGAGCAGTTGGCAGTGTTGTCATTGCAGGAAGCTTCCCATGCAAAGGCGACGCAGTTGGTAGCATCCCGATCCCCTTTTTCTGATAAGGCAAAGGAATTGCAAGGGCCGGAGATGGCGAGTGAGAGAATGAATGAGAGTAAGAAGCAGAGGGAGCATGGCGCTTAATACCTCCACCTCCGCCACTCGATCCAGATCCAGCAGCAGGCGTGGTAGCCCCAATCAAAGCATCAAGCCGACCATAGAAAGGCCAAGAGCTAGTGACAGCAGTTCCTTCAACAAGCCGAGCCTTCTCCAGCTTGTACTTCTTCTTCAAAGTGTCGATCCGGTTCTTGCACTGCACATCCGTACGCATCTTACGCCGAGTAGTGCCGATCCGAGAGTTAACAGCATCGGCCACCTCCTGCCACTGCTTCTGACGGAGATTACCTCGATTGAGCTCCAAATAGCGCTCTCCCCACGCATCCACCAACGCCGACGTCTCCCCTTCGCTCCAGCAATCCTCCCGGTAAGGCATCCCCGGGTTAACCGGCCGCGACGGTGGCGCATGCTCCCTTAACTCCATCAGATCGACGCTAATTCTGCTTGGATTTTAGGTTTAAAGGAGAACGGTAGATCTGGTTTTCTTCTCTGGGGCTGCGCTGGGTTTTTTTTGTGTTAGGTCGTGGTTTGGTTTGGTGGGGAATTGGGAAAAGGTAAAAGAAGAAAGAAGGGAAGACTGGAGAGGGATCGGCGAAGCGCCGGTAGGGAAGCGCGTGCAAGGCACGTGATAGAGGTGGGAAGGCAAACCGGTAATCGCCAGGTGGTGGACTGCGCGTGCGCCGACGCTCGCGCTAGTGATGGCATGAGCGTGGGCCAATGGGCCATATGAGATCGGAGGCTCATCACAGCCGTTGGATTGAGAGGGTTTGACCGGGAAACCGGTCGGGAAGGAATAAAAGAAATAATTAATTTTCTCCGGGTGGATAAAGACGAGGGAAGAGTACCGGGTCCGGTGTCGGACGGGATTCGCTTTGATGTGATTTGACCAAATTGCCCCTATCACATCCATCCGGCATTTCATTTCTGAGTTAAGACGGAAGCATTCGTCTAGAATCGAGGAAAGATTTTAACAGAGGAGTTATAACTTCATGCAGCGCACGAACTATAGAACCAAAACATTCATGCATAGAGTTTGTGCCCTGCATGAAGCGAAAACTGTTCTGTTAAAATCATTACCCCAAGAATCTCTTCTTCATGTTGATTTCGTACTATCAAAATAAGCAGCTAATATTCGCCACCCAAAAAGGATCTTCGCTTTTAAATTTCTTTATACTCTTCCACAGTCAACAGGTAAATAATTTGGTGAAATAATCTCCTTTATCCAATGAAATAAGATGAAGAATTGTAAGAATTAAGAAAGCAATTTTAAATAGAATTTTAGTGACAAGATTGATACTAATTTATACATAAGATAAATTGTTAATTTGTTATGACAAAAATATACAATCGCAAATTTGAAATTAACTAATTTATTTTAACAAGACATAGTGTAAAATTATATTTTAATTGTATTTTTCTTTTATAAGTTTCATCATTCAATACAATTATTTCCAAAATTATCTGCATAAACTACATGATTTAATGCATTGTTTATTTGAATTTTGTTTTGCTAAATTAAATTGATAGACATTTTCCAATCCAATATATTAATTGTAAAGAAGAAAAATAAAAGGTAAGGTGGATGATTTGAGAAGAGGATGATTGTAGAGAGAGAGATTCCAGTGGGGTAGAAGAAGAGGGGTAAGTTGGGGTGGTATTAGCAATTAGTATTGATTGTGAGTTTGTAACGCTAATGAAAGAAAGAGATGGTTGTTTCTGGCGTGGGATGGGTCCAGCGGGAGTTCGGCGTACGTCTCCGGAAAAGAAGCGTTAATGAATGAATGAAAGAGGTTTCTTTTCTTCTCTGCTGCGGGCCCCACCCCACAGGACTTTACCGATAGTAAAGTCACGTGACCACTCAGCAAGTTGAGACGCTACGCTATCGTAACGTCTTATCAAAAACATTATTTTTGTTCTATTTATATCTTCTTTTTTATGTTTTGAATTTTTTTTCTTCTAAAAATAAGAAAATTGTAGAACTGCTTGATAAGAAAGTTTCAATTTGAGAATGGAGCATGGCTAGCTAGAAAAAAGTTTAGAACTGTTGGATATTTAAAGATCAAGAATTTAAATTCTCCTCACCACTTTGTAGTGTCTATAAATTTTTTAAAATAAAAAAAATAAAATAAAAAGAAAGAAAGAAAGTCTCAATTCATTTAATCTGACCATTTTATATCAGATTGTCATGCGATAAAGTTAAACATTATTTTAAGTCACTGTTGTAAAATGTGATTTTTTTTATGCATGCAGAAGGTCACAGAAATATTGCATATGCGATATGCGGCTGCATGCGTGGATTTGTATGTAGAAGTACATAAACGATTTTACTATGCTTTGTTAAAGAAATATAGATAAAATAAAATAATTTTATTTTTTAAAGACTTGTTTAGTCTAGTGATTTGTGCTTTTTATCATATTATAAACTTTTTAGATTCTAATTTTCTCCACCGCAAAATAGATTTTAGGTTTTTTTCAAGTTTGCATAGACCATATTATGTATCTGTATATTCAAAACTATATAAACTTGACTGCATGAAATTTTGTATACAGAAGACCACTGCATAAGCATATGACCACATTTTACAACACTGGTTTAAGTTGATGTGGGGTGGAACTTGAAAATTTAGATGGAGGAGCTGAAACATAAAAAGTAAAAATTTATAATATAATATGATGGATTTGAACTCAAGTTACCCACAATCACAATAAGTAATTTTACCAACTAGAATACAAGCAATTATTTGATGTTTTATTAGAAAACTGAAACATATAAAATTGAAGGAAAAAGAAAATTAAATTACATTTTAGGAAAAATTTCTGGTGTACCCATTCAAAATTTTAAAATAGTTAATTTATCCATCAATATATCATAATATCCAATATATCCATACAAACCTAACCTCCTTTCTTTTATCTCCTTTCATTTATTTTATCTTTTATTTAATTATTTAAAAATTATATTGACCAATATACTCTTTTATTCATGGAAGTGTTCATTATATTTCTAAAGGTGATTGAATAAGAACTTCACCTTCCTTCCTCCATTGAATGGATTTTTTTTTGACGTTCTTTTATTAATTCTCTATAGTAGTGGCAATTATATAGGAACACCTCAAGCATGAATCCAACTACGCTTTCGTGCGACAGGATAGACCTTTTCTTTCCCATTAGTTGGTTTCTCACACAAATTGAGTTTATCAACCTCTTTCGCTAGCTCGCTCTCGTCCTTCCTATCAGACACCAAGCGTTGTTCTCTCTCTCTCCTCTCCTTTATGAATAAGGTGTGAAATTGGACTGACACAGGGGCATGATACAGACGGAGGAGCTAAAAACCTAAGGATGCGTTTATTATCTTTCTCTCTCTTTGCTTGTGAGATGTGTGTACTGTTTAAATCAATTGTTGCTTCCGACTAATTTTGTGACTAGGTTCGAACAAATTATGAAATGTTGATGGTTCAAATTGGATTTTGAATTTAATCAGATCTTGGGCTAAAAAGAAGAATTATTAAAAAATCATGGTTCTGAAACTCGAAATCAGAATCAAAATTAGATACTTGACCACGGAATCAGAATCCATGATGACATAATTTCGAGTCATCTGTTACATAAGTATTAATATCTTTTTACACAAGTATTCATACCTCATCGAGAAATTTTTCATCCTCGCCATACAAGTATAAATAGTTCATGTATCAAGAGTATTATAAACATATATGTATATCTCGATTAATTTTACAAGAGCAGCTAAATGATATTGAATATTACTTTATTGTTTTTTAGTTCAATTTTATTTTTTGAAAATAAAAAATAGTTGTCATATGTTTCACTGTCGAAACAAAATAATCTATCAAATTTTACAAATCATGTAATTGAAATATAACGAAAAAAATATTTAAAACAAACAAAACATACTTTATTGAATTATTCATACATATACGTTGAAGTATTCATACATATAAGTTGAAATATTTATTAATAAGATATCAAATATTAATTTATACATGTTGAAGTATTTATACTTAAAACATTAAGTATTCATTCATACACCTCTATTTTTTTTACAAAATTTAAAATATTCATTAATAAGATATCAAATATTAATTTATACATGTTGAAGTATTCATACTTAAAACATCAAGTATTCATTCATACACCTCTATTTTTTTTACAAAATTTGTTTTTATATCATTTCTTAGTACTTAGTACGCACTGATCTAATTCACCATTAATGAAGTTTTGTCCTTTGTAAATAACTCACTACTTCATAAAGAAGAGGAACATAGACACGAAAATGATTAATTGCATCCACATAGACAAAATTAGTTGAACTCGATTCATTTAGTACTAATTTTGAGATGATCAACAGTAAAGGATTTGATTCGATAGAGGTGTGATTGATTAAGATAGAGCATATAAAGTATTCATTCATATATGTTGAAGTATTCATTCATATACATTAAAGTATTCATACTTGACAGAGGCATATTTGATTGGAATGGAGTGTCAAATGATCTCCGGCAGAACGTCCACTGGAGCAAAAGCAGCAGACATAAATAGAAAAACGGAGGTGGAGACGGAGGTGGAAGAGGGAGGGAACTTATCGATGAAAAAACGGAGGCAGAGGTGAGAGAGAGAGAGAGAGAGAGATTGAGGCAGAGGTGAGGTGTGAGAGGTGGAGACAAAGGTGGGGAAGGCGGAGGCAAAGGTGGGAGAGAGAGGTAGAGGCGGAGGTGGGACAAATGGAGGTGGTAGAGGGAGGTGGAGACGGAGATGGAGGTGGTAGAAAGAGGCGGAGGTGAGAGAGAAAGGAACAAAGAGGAAATAAATAAAAACAATTATAATTGATAGTTATAGTTAGAAAAGAAAACTAATTAGTTGGAAAAAGAATTAGAAAAAGGATAGATGGGAAAAATATAATTACCCAAAAGAAAATATTGAAAAACTCGTGATTGTACAAAGGCACTCTTTGTCCAATCACAACCCAAATGTACTATGTCATTCATAGAGTTGTCCCCATAAAGTTCAGAAAATCAAGTTAAAAAACTATTAAATATTAAAAAAAAAAATCATTTAAATTTCAAACTTACCTCCTACAAGAAGGTTGGATTGAAAGATCGCAAAAAATAATTATCCTCAGTGCATAATCCTCATAATGGTTGATCAGAGTATGAAATTTCTATCGGTCTTCAGCGAATTAACTTATCAGTTCCAATAGTTCGCAGCGAAGATTAGAATCTCAAGACTGTACCAGCTCCTGACCACACTGCTCATGAAGAGCCCTTAATTTGTTGGGCTTAAGGCCGAGAAGGACAGAATCATGAATGCCCACAGTCCTTGATACAGTTAGCATTGAGAAACATTATGTTGTCGATCGTAATAATCGGACTGTGTCTGTGCGCTGTAGTCTTTTACAAAGCACATATATAATGTCACTGGAAGCCTAAGTCGAGAGGTCGTTAATAGATTTGATTGAAATGATAATTCAAGTGTCTATTTCCAAAAGAAAAACACAAAAAAAGATATTCAAAAGTGTTCAATCAACCAATGCACAAAGAAACCTTCTTCGTTCAGAAATGTCCCTACATAAACAACAATGCACAAAGAAAAACGCAAGCAGGTAAAAAGGATTTAAGGCCCAGCCCAAAATATAGATTCGGCCCTGTTCTAATGCCTCAAATTGGAACGACCCGTAATCCAATATTTCGGAACTCTAAAAAATTGTATTAAAATAATCGGTCAACTCATCAAACCATGCAATGCAACAGCATTTGGTCTAGCAAATTACCGAAAGGAGCAATCATTTAGAAATAACATGGCCGAGTAACAAGAAAAGAACCCAAATTAGAATATCACCCTTTAATAATTTTATAATTAACACATCAATGCCAATTGGGAGTAAAATTTTGAATTTGGACCTTAATTTATTCTCACTACAAAACATGTTTTAGGTGGAAAAGGAAAAATAAGATAACTATTTGGAGCATGGTTCCGGAAATCGGCCAATTCTGAGTCAACTTAGAATTGGCCGTGTCCGATCTGAGTTTCACCCGAGTTTCTTGCCCGTGCAAGTTTTTCGACCAAACTCGAATGAACAGTGCTTGACTCGGCCGAGTCAAGCCGAGTTACACCGAGTCAGGCCGAGTTATACCGAGTTGAGCCAATTCCGGCCGAGTCACACTAACCTGGACTGAGTCGACTGTGCTGTCGTAGGTCGATTAATCGGCGCTATCATAGGCTGCACTGTGCTGTCCATTCGATTTTAATCGGCGCTGTCCATTCGATTTCAATCTGGCGCAGAAATTTCAGTTGGCGCAGGAGTCCGAGTCCCATTCAATTTTAATGGGAGAAGGAAATGAGTACGCAGTACGCACGCGGAGAAGGAAATGAGAAAGGGGTCATTTCGGTGGGGTCAGCTGATCAGTGAAGTAGAAGAGAGAGAATTTAAGATGGGGGTGGAGCCATCTGTCATAGAATTTGAAGGGAGGAGTAAATCAAGGAATCGTGTCGTCTTTGGTGCCATGAGACTGAATTAAATATTATGTATCCAATTGTTTCATTGAACCGTTAATTCTATTCATTTTAATAAAACGTTAATTAGAAATTTTCATTCTAAGCTAATTTGTTAGCTATTTGTTTCATTAGATTCGAAAGTTCTATTTATAATTACGTTTGTGTTTTCTATTGACATGTTTTGATTTTAATTAATCAAATTTGTTTTACACCACTTTTGTATAAAGTTGAAATAAAAGTGTATTATATTTGTAATGTTTATAATACATTATATAATTATTGGATTATTTGAGTGTAATATTTTATCTTAATTAGCATTTTTTTTACAAATTATTTTCATCAATTTTTTTTTTCTATTTTTTGGCTACAAAACAAGCTTCTGTAAAAAAAAATCTAAGTTACCAATCCGATTCTTTCGATTCCGATCGATTCATCCGATTTTGATTTCACGGTCAAAAATCCTATTCCGATTCCGAATTTCAAAACCATGATTTGGAGTTATTCTGAATGTTTTTTGG
This sequence comes from Carex pumila, assembly GCA_033356055.1. NCBI lineage: Eukaryota > Viridiplantae > Streptophyta > Magnoliopsida > Poales > Cyperaceae > Carex > Carex pumila. The sequence goes on from JARJHM010000704.1 coordinate 150,640, forward strand.
TACAATGATGAGAAAATATGACATATTTATTGGGAATGAAACATGCAGAGTGATGACCTCCTCCCTCTCCCCTTTTCCAGCTAAAATATAATCTTCATAACGCTCAATCTTCTGGATTTTTGCTTGAAAGGAAATCATGCGCTGCACAATATGGCACACAACCAGCTCCTGTAGAACCGGTGTATCATGTTCGCTTATAGACCTTAAGTCATCAATGTCTTCAAGAGATCTCAATGGCACTCTATCCCACGCATTGCATGGGTACAAAAGCTGGTATTGGAATTGAGGAAGATTATCCAGCTTTATAAATCCTAGAAGTGAGAGTAGTAGCGTAGTGAGTACAAGGAGTACTAGGGAGAGGATGCATAGTATTCCAATGAGAGAGTAATTATAATTAGGTAGGCTAGGAGAAGGTAGGCTAGAGTAAATAGAAGATAGGAAGGGCTAGATGGAGTAGTAGGTGGCAACGAGGTGGAAGAAGGGGGGAGGGGAGGAGGGTGAGGGAGGAGGTCATAACTTCAGGTCATCACTTTGTGATTATATATATTTTAGCTGGAAATAATTAGAAAAAGAAATTCATTTTTTGGTATTTTTTTTTTTTTAAAACTAGTTACTGGTACATGTATCACTTAGAGCTGAATTGGTTGGTTCCTCTAATAAAAATGGAAGAATTCTGGTTGAAGGTTTTCTAATAAATGTTTTTTTGGCTAAATTTTCTAGTAGACAGTTTTTCCAGCAAGGGGTTTACGAAGGAAACTGCTGTTTTTTTATTTCTGCTGGTTTTTGCTCGGGGATTTTACTGGTAAGATAAAAAAAAAACTGGAAAGTACATCAGTATATACCTGAATGTACAAAAGAGTGTTGTATTAAGTAGAGCAACGTAAACTGCTTATATCTCTGATAAGGAAAGCTGGGAAAAGTGCCGGACAAACGGCTCGTATTGTAAACCACACACCTTTCTTATTTGTTTTTTTCCTTCAACATGTGATAGTACATTAATAGTAGAATTACAACGTAGATACTAAATATACTCATGCTAACTTAAATTTCAACAATTATATGTGTTTATACATGTAAACAATTGGAAGTAGCATCTAGATGCAAATTAAAAAAAAAAAAAAAAAATTGGAAGTAGCATCTAGATACAATTCCTTTAAAAAAGTTAAAAAAAAATTGAAATTTTTTTACCAGTTTACAGTATTCAACGAAATTGACTACAAAGTTATATGATCAGGTTTATAGAATTCAAATCAATTGAAAGTAGCATTTAGATGCAAATTTGAATTTTTTTTTTGAAAAAATAAAATAAAATTTTGAAAAAAAATTCAAATTAATTTTTTTTTTACCGGTTTATAGAATTCAACAAAATTATCTACAGAGAGATGTGATAATGTTTTACAAATTTAAAATAATTGAAAATAGCATGTAGAAGGAGATTCGAAAAAAAAAATTGATAAAAATTTTTGAAAAAAATTATTTGAATTTTTTTTACATATATATGTTTACAGAATTTTAAAGTGGTCCTTGTTAGTTATTAATTTAAAAAAAAAACTGTTAGAGATCTTATATATGTGATTCCGGACAAAGATCTAAAAGTGGTTCCGATCAATGCAGTTAAAGTTGTCAAAGTGAAAGTTATTAATTGGAACCACACATAAATGAAACGTTTTTATGTTTACGAAATTTCATTAATATTGAAGTTTACCGACTTCTGTCCATTAGATTGACAGACGAATTCATTAATTAGAAACCTGTAATGCAATGCATGCGAATGGACCAGATGAGATGAATTCAAACTTGACCGGGCACGTGTATTTTGTAATAGTTTACAGTTAGTTAGTACGTGTATTTGCTGTTTGAAGCCAAAATTAAATTAGTATCTTTATTTGTTTGTCCTTTGGATTTCCTTGATTTTTTTCTTCATTTATGAAATACGATGACAGAACAGATGATAGGTCTTTTAAGATGTAACTAACGTGACATAAATAAATAAATAATAAATAATAAAGGATATGAGAAATAACTCAAGTGTGTTTTGCATTGATTACATTACACAATGCTAAATTATTATTGAGGAGGGTTCAAATACACCATTATTTTGGTGCTCCAATATGCTCTACATCTTTTATTTTTATTTTCAAAGTCTGAACGGTCGATCCGAACCGTTTAATATGATCTTCACAATAAAATGTGTTTGGAGACCAAATTTTATATTTTTTTTGAATTTTTTTACTATTTTTTAAGATAGATACAAAATTAATTTTTTAAGGAGATTCTAGACCATCCGATAAAGTCATATTGTATCTATCTAAAAAAATAGTAAAAAATTTCTAAAACATATAAAATTTTGTCTCCAAGTATATTTTATTATAAAAATCATGTTGATCGATTCAGATCGATCATTCGGACTTTGAAAATGAAAATAAAAAATATAGAACATATTGGAGTACCAAATAATGGTGCATTTAAACCCTCCTCCTCATTATTTATGTTAGAAAAAAGTTACACTAGAATTAATTAACGCCCAATACGCACTCCACTCTAGTCTACTGTCCGAGTCGGAGCGAGGCCGAGGAATGATATACTGATTGATATCACATCACAATTAAAACCCAAAAAAATATATTTGTTTGTTTTATCCTCACTAACTCACTCATCAGTTGCTCAACAGGGTACTTATCCTCACTCCACTCCCTGGCAACCAACATATACTAAAATTTTCAAACTTGAAGCCCTAAATTGCAAATTTCCCAACAAGGGAAGAAACCGAAATGAAAGGCGAAAGGCGAAAGGGTAAAGCAAGCAAACAGAGAGAGCGTCGTTTTCCTAACCTAACCTGGAAGTAAGCAGAGCAAGCACTTGCAACGGGTACACGAGCCGATTCGCAATGGCTTGCTCAAGAAGTTTCCACATAAATGGTGTATTGTGCGAAAAGAAAAGATTCGACACCAGGATGGATGCCAGCTCAGCACTGGAAAATACCAACCCTGACCCCGAGTCACTGATCTCGTCAGAGACACAGCAGCGGCTGACCTCCAGTGTGCAAACAAAAGGTGGGTCACCACGGGCCTCTGATGCTGTCACTGCGGCATAGTTTCTTCACTTTCTTTTCTAGTTGACAACATGCATCCTTCTCCCCCTAGGCAATTGCAATTGCAATTGCAAATTGAGAGTGGTGGTACTGGTCTGGTAGCATACCGCATTAATCTAAATTAATTAATTAATTAACTAACTAATTAAGTATTATTACTCTATTAGATTCTAATAATCTTTCATAGTTGACATTTCAAAAATTTTAAGATCATTATGAAATATAATTTCTTACTATTCTCACGGCATGCTTCACTCAAAAACCATAAATTTCTATAGCTAGCATCTGTTTTATAACACCCTAAATTACAAGGCAACTGTTTTATAGCCATAAAAATTGAATACCAACTCTAGCATTTCATAAATAAAAAAATAAACTGAAAAACAAAATTTTGAGATAACAATTACCCACGCATACTTCACTCAAAAACCATAAGTTTAATTCTATATGAAATTCTAATAGACTTGAAACTTTCATCATCTTAAAATTGAATAAAGCTTCAAATCCATATTTTATTTGTCCAAGAAGAACCACGTTTGACCTTCAAAATCGTGCCATCAAATCATCAACAGCCCACTGCAAAATTTGATGAGTGAAGTTTAATTCCTTCACACAATAATCAAAGGCTGCAATTAACCTCAACAGATTGCTATTTGAATACTGTATAGCCGTTGGACTTAATAATAACACATTTTGTTAATTATAAAACAATTGAAAACGAATTAAATTAAATATAATGAAGATGTCAAATGAATAAAACATATATAGACAAGTTTCAGAGTTGCTTGTGAGGAGTAATACTAGTACCTTGACATAAACTCCAATGGCATTGAGGTACTCCCCAGAACGTCCATGGAAACCAATGATTCTACCGCCCAAATCAGAGAGTTCGAAAGGAGTCCCTTCTTCCTTGCCGTATGGTCCATAACTTCGTCTTTCATTGGTTATCAATTGCAGTGACCTCACAGTAAATATGTCACCGAAGTAGCCAACATAGCCTCTCACAGACTTAATGTATTCGTTTCTACCAAAATCGATCTACAAAACCATATAGAAAACTTTATGCACATAATTGTTGAAATTGACAGGAATGACTTCAGGAGCCCAGTAAAAATTATTATCGGAAAGCCCAAGCCCATTAATCAATTCTAATGTATTTAAGATATATAGCCGGTTATAATGCAAGTGTATTATCTAATAAAGTTCTATACTCTCGTAACATATCGTAGTTAGAAGACATGTACATATCATGTACTCTCTAGAGAAATCAACCGACATATATTTTTTAATGTCGGTAGAATAAATATGTAAAATCTAAAAACTTTAGTACTGAGATATTAATAATGTCGGTAGAATAAATATGTAAAATTTAGAAATTTTAGTACCGACATATATTAGTATAAATAGGATGAGCTTATGTGTAAAAAAAGTGGATCAGATAAGTAAATATATCAGAGCCTTGTAAAATATTGTATAATCCTTTGTAAGAAATAAAAATTAGGTTATATAAACTCCTCTCCTATACCATTCACCATTGGAGTTACATTTACAACAATAACAGTTTGTTGGTAGCTTTTAAATTTTTATAAACAGTTCGTTTGCTCTTTTGTATAAAGAAAAAAAATATTTAAAAATTGTAAAATCGCCCCAGGAGAGGAGTTTATGTTTGGTGCAAGAATCTTGTACGTACCTGCTCAGTCAGCTTTCCTGTTTCTCCGCCCCAGAGTGGTGTTTCAGAATAAATATTATAACGCACAGAAAGAGCATGAATAGTATCGTCATCATATCGAATCTTGACACTATCAATTTTAGAAATGGCAGACACGTCGTCCATATCTCTTGGTGAACCCCCACTGCCACCGCAAGGCACCGACTTACTTATTGGTAAAGGCTTATGAAGATAACAAACAATAATTAGAAAAAAAGTTTCATAGTAGTTTTCACAAACATAAATGTTGTAAATACCTTGATATAGACTCCAAGACGGAAAACACAATTAATTCCAACACATGCAAAGAAGCTAATAATTTGACCGTGTAGAGAAGTGTGTTCAAAGGATTTCCCTTCTCCCGTGCCGTATGGTCCATAAACGTTCAAATTAGTTACCAGTACCAGTGACAACATATTATCACTATAGTCCAAGTAACCTTTTACAGACTTAATGTACTCGTTTGTTTTAAAATTTATCTGAAAAAAAAAAAAACATAAAACTAGTGAGAAAACTTTATGCATGCACATAATTATTTTTTTAATAACTTTGATCGTTAATTGGTAAGTTATGAATGATTAAAATTCTAAATTGTACATTAGGAGACAAACTTTACAAGGAACAACCAAAAATTTCATATTGCTACTTTTGTATATATACAACATTGACATTATTTTTTTTCATTAAATTCTTCAGTCGTGAAGTTCCTAACATATTAAATGCTTCAGTCGTGTATTGCTGATTGCTATGATGAAAAGTACAAAAGCTGAGAACAATAATCCGCATATTTTAATCAGTTTATTAATTTTGTTTTACGTAAAGAGCTCTCTGTTTTAAGGACCCGGCAAAAATTAAAAAAAAACAGAGAGCCCTTGTGTATACAAATTGGGTCAATTAATTAACCAACTAATTAGATCTGGTTGTCCCAACTTTTCATTTTGTTGTTTTATAGTTATTTTGTTTGATAATAATTTATCCATACACTAATTTAAGAATATATAATAATAAATTAAAAGTCGTCAGTCATTTGAACTTCATCGATCTTAATTTACAATAAAAAAAAGTGACATATATTACTAAATCAAAGCCGAAAATTGTTCGTACCTCATTACGTTCAAAATACACAGTAAGACCATTAATCTTCTCACCATAGTAGATTATAATTTTAATTATGCGAGTAATGCACGTTGGATCCATATGTTTCACTATAACACCGTCACCAAGGAATGGCCCCTCCTTTATTATAGTACCATTTGACTGGATACAGAGAACACTAAATACATGTTATGTACATTCTATGTTAGAAACCAATATTTCAATAAAATAGAAAACAAAGGTTCCAAGGATCTTGACCAAATGTAATAAAATAAAATAATAAAAACTCTAGAAACAATATTGTCCTCATTTTTCACACTACCATATATTTGTTTTCCACTAAACAATAATTTAAGGTGAACTACAATGAATTATCTCAAAGATATAATCATCTGCTCTTTTATAAATTTTATCAATAAAGATGAGTTAGATTTTGTTTTTCACAACTACATTTTTTAGGTAACAAAGAAAAAATATTTTCATACTAGGTAAATAAAAAAGCCCCAATTATTTCAATGTCGCCCATGTTTATTTCTGTCGACAATTGGAGCCTCTTAAAAGACCAATTTGAATCAGTTGAAAATGGTTCTATTAATTTGAGCCCATAAACATCAAAGGACAACCATAATCCGGGGACTTGGAGTCAATTGTTTGATGGTTCTGATATTATGAAATAGAAAAAAATTATGAAAACATATTAAATTTAGTCACCAAGTATATTTTCATATGAATATTATGTTTAATGGTTCGGATCAATTGTTTGAACTTTTTAATTAAAATATAGATTCTTAGTACGGGTAGAATCCTAATATGCGAATTATCATAAACTTATATTAATTTAAATATAATTTTCAGAAAGATCCGGTGTACAACAAGGAAATAGAAAATAAATTCAGAATAGTTAATGAAAAACATGATAGTTGTGCCTACCTGCCGGACATAAACTCCAAGAGCGTTGACAGATGATTTATCACTATAGTATCCACAAAAGCCAATTATTTGACCGCCGGGAGGTGCAGAAAATTCGAAAGGTTTCCAAGGATCTACCTGATATATGCCGAAAGGTCCATAATCCCTCAAGTTAGTTTTCAGTACCAGTGACATCACAAAACAAATCGAATTTATTCTGCCCACGTGGCCATTTACAGACGTAATGTACTCATTTGTTTCAAAATTGACCTACAAAAAAATAGAACCAAGTAAGAGAAGACTTTAGACAGTTACAGAACTACTTGTTAGTAGGTTTAAATGTTCCTAGGTAAGTTATGGGTAATTAAAACTACTTTAATATATATGCATTGGGAGACAAATTTTACAAGAAAAACCAACTTAAAATTGGTATCTTTGTAAATAATATGTATACTTTTCCAAGAAATTAATACTTTTAACTTACACCATGTCCTATTACGTTTTTTTTCTTATATTAAATACTTTCGAGTTAGATTACCTAATTAATTGTCTCATCTTTGCTTAGCTTTTTTTACCGAAAAGTTCTTGAGTAATATATTTTAAGCCAAAATAAACATTTAAATTGATGGCCAATTTTGGACAAAAGAGAAGGGTCCAAGTATAATAAGATATATATTTATATCACAAGTGTACATGAGCAATTTATACTGGTAAAGTTTAATAATATTTGAAAGGTTGACAAGTGAGTATTGGCATTTAAAAATCACTACTACCAAGATATAGTGTAGCTGACTCTTCAGTATCTTGATGTTTTGTAAATTAAAAAAAATGATATACGTGTAAATGTAGAAAAAATGATGTATATATCAGAACTAACAGTTTCTGTGTTGTTCTTTACAAATATATATGTCAAGAAGTTTCTAAAGCTAGAGTTCTGGAGTAGTATTGTTGGAGTGACCATTTATAAGATGTAGTAAATAAAATATCTCATTATTTCAAAAAACATTATAGGCACTGAATTAATTAAGGAATGTTCTCCCTGACATTATTAAGAACAACTGCTATGATGACAAGTGCTGAGAACAATCCCCTAGTTTGTATTTATTAATTTTATTTAATTATAGAGCTCTTGGTTAAAAACCCGGCCTAAATAAAAATATATTGTTTTACCCAATTAATTAGATGTGGTTCTCCCAACATTTTATTTTTTTATTTTTTATTTATTTTGTTTGATAATAATTTATCTAGCTGTGCTATGTAGTAATTTAAGAATTTATAATTTCAAAATAATTCATCGAACTTTACAATAAAAAGTTGGCATCTATTACTAAGTCTACAAATGGCTCGTACCTCATTCTTGTGTCCGTAATTGCTGCCCCATCGGTAGGTGCATTGTGTGGTGTCATTATGTTCACAATCCACAATAAGACCATAAATATACTTCTTATGGTAGATAATAATTTTAACAATGCGAGTAATGCATGTAGGATCCATTTCTTTCTCTTGCATATTGTCACAGTCGAATCCACCTTTCTTTATTATAGAACCACCAGTTGACTGCATACAGAGAACACAAATAAATGTAGTAAATAAAAGTTTAAAGGATCTTGACCTCATGTAAAAAAATTGTTATAACCCATAATTTTAATTATTGTTAAATTTATTATAAATAGGATTAGTAATAAATTTAAACAAATTATTGATAATAAAATCAGAACTAATTTAAAATTTTGTAAATTTTGAAAGATAATTTTATACTAAGGCCTAATAAAATAAGATCTACAACGAATTACTTAAATAAACAATTATAGAATTATAATCAATAACTGAAATCAAAATTCAATGAATAGAAACAATTGAATGATAAATGCCTAAAATACAGAAATTGAAAGGTTCTGATTAAACCAATTTTAATTTAAGCTTATAAAATTGTAAAGTAAAGTTATAAACAAGAATTTTCATAAAAATAACATACGTCTTATGGGACCAATTAGAATTATGTAATCTTATCAAAATGAAAATGTTAATCAGAAATTAATAAAAGTTGAATGCAGTTATAGACATCTAAAACACAACAACGAACCTTCTCTCCGTTGAGTTGTTGATTAAAGGCACATAATTTTAAAAATACAAAATTACAACACGTTGGAAATAAAGAAATAATGATAACCAAATTAAAAATATAAAATTGGAAATATGTAAGGTAATTATTAAACCCGTTGGGAATCATGAACTTATGAAAAATCGATCAGAGCAATTGCCATACGCAAGTTTCGTTGATTTGTTTTGATTTTAGATTGGGTAAAAGTAAAATATACAAAATTTTGAACAAATTATAAATTAAACTAAATTATAAATAATAACAAGGAATATTCGTATAGAATCTAACTAAACTAAAATAAATTGAGTTCCAATCAAGAATATAAATATACAAATTATTCGTACGAATAAATTATAAAATTTATCAATCCCATTCATTAAGGAAGTATAGAGATTTGATTATATATTTGTATATATTATTTGATATTGAATAATTTGGATCTTAAATTGAGAAATAAATGTCCGAAATATACGTATGAGTTTAATTGTAATATTTCTATGAAACTTTGATTCGGATTTTATAAGCAAAACGGACCATAGATCAATAAAGGAGACTATAATTGAATTTCAGAAATTGTTCAACCCTTGAATCACAGTAGCACGAATCCTGAAGCCATGTTATCCTTTGATTTTTGAATGAAATTGGAAATGAGGAATTATCTCCAATCTATAAAAATTTGGGATCCAGCCCTTTTCTTCTTTCCCCGTCTCCCTCTTCTCTCCCGTTCACGCACCAGAGGAGAGCTCCTCTTGCCACTGCCAATCAATCTCGCTCTCTCCATTTTCTCCATCCTGGAGAAGGAAAAAGGAGAAGCCCCGCCCCCTCTCCTCTCCATTTTCACGCCACCATCTCTCTCGCTGACTACCTCTCGCCACCAAGGACTTCGGCGAGAAGACTTGAGTGCTTTGAATCGGTTAGAACTCTTACATTAAATTAAAGTTGTTTGTGAATAATCTTCAATGGTTCTAATCCGTCTTGGAGGCCTCTGATCTCAATTCGTGTCTTACCTCTTGTTTGAATTTGGGAAGGAAACAAGTACTGGTACACTATTTAAAAATACAAATAAATGTCAGGGACCAAATTGAAAATATTATAATTTAAGGGTCTGATTTGCTAAATTATATGACTTGTGATAATTTCCATTATCAGAGGGGCTTATGTGTTAAATTGGTAAATTTTGATTAAATGGATTCCGTTGGGAACCGAAATGGGATTATATTGTGATATTATGAAATATGAATAACCTTATTTTACTTTCAACCTTACTGTGTGTTAGTTTGTAATAATCTAGAAGTCAATAATACGATAAATTAATTATAAAGCTTTGTTCATGAATTGAATGTTTATTTATATATCATTTTGTTGCCTTGAGTATTATTGCATTTGTGGATCATTTCGAGTTCATGACTGAAATTGTGAAACTCCATAATATAGATAATATATACTCTTAAAAGATCACTGACCAAGGTAATTAGCAGGAACACTAATTACCGCTATAAGGTTAGTATGTGGATTAAAAGATGGTTAAGTTTTACAAACCACCTGACACGAGATGCCATTTTAATCACATAGATACATGTTCTAGGAACATGGTATTTGACAGACCCCGAATGAAACATTAAATAGAATTGTGTTCGTGTCATTAATGTTTTCATTCAGTGTCAAAGTTCTACAGTATGAGGTATTTATCGTTCCCACTAAGAAATATATATGAGTAAGTGTTATCTAACGCTGTCCGTAAAAAGCAGTCATAACGGTAGCATTTCCATATGTATAGCTTAGGTGAGGAAGTGATAGTCTACCAAGAATACTACTTGTCCCTCGTATCTCTATACGAGCTATAGCATCACTGGGCCCCTTGGTAGAGTTAGATTATCTGCATGCAGTATAATTACAAGAGTAATTATATTTGATAATCTACTCAAGATCAAGAAAAGATACAGTTAACAAGGATGACACATATCTACCTTAAAACTGATCTGATAGCTATGAGACAGAAGAACTGACACAAGTAAATTGTTTACTGGATCGTGATATTGTATAGTACAGCATCATCTGTGTAATTGGATGGTCATGATGTGTTGCCAGATGCCACCCATGACTAACAGAAGTTAAAACAGTTTTAACTCTGTTTACCAACATAACACAGATCCTATTGGGTCACACCATATAGGAGCTACTCGGAGAATCTTACTGATTAATTATAAATTGATTATAATTAATATTAAGATGGTTATAATTAATTATACGTGATATAATTAAATTATAAATGTCATTTAGAATGACAAGCAGAAACAACGGTTAATTTATAAACATACACGTTACGTTGTATAAAAGTTACCGAACAATAACCGAAAAGAAATATAATTGTACATGACAATTATATATATATGATTTGGAATTTTAATTGTTAATTATGGGTTTGAATTATGGATTTAAAAGCCCAAAATAATCAAAGCCTTAATTAAAATTAAAGGCCCAAAGTCAAAGCCCAACACTATTCATGCCTTAATGGGCCAAGGGCAAAATGGTCTTTTTACCCTTGGTGCCGACTTCCCATGTGTTGACATGTGTCATGTGAGGTGGCAAGGGTATTTTGGTCATTTCACATGAAAAAAGGATGAGGTGTCAAGGGCTTTTGGTAAATAGATTTGTTTTGAGGGGTATTTTGGTCTTTTGCAAACCTCCTCAAAAGTCTATAAATAGAAGGGTAGGGGTAGAGAGAAAGACTCACTAATTCACGTGTTAATCTGATTACTTTGTTAATCAGTTTTTCTCTCTTCCTTGATTTCGGTTATTTCGAGATTAGGAAAATAATATATTTTGCGAAATCTCGCGGTTTAGCTTTTAAAGCGATACCAAGTAACCTCGGGACACAAATATATTTATTTCGTCCTTTTTCTCGGTGAATAGTGTTTCAGCAGAATTCCGCGGTTTACGGTATTTCTGGCAGAAGAAATAAACCGCTCTCCGGTTAGTCCTGGTGGATAACCGATAGAGGTATCACACGTGTGATACTACGAGTCGATTCCTTCCTTGGTGTAGCTCTTCTCGCTTATTCTGCATTCCAACTGAGATTTGGAATCAAGGTATAAATTGTTATATTAATCTATTTAATTTGTAAATAGATTTAATGCTTTAGAAAATCAATCATGGAGTAGATCTGTAAATAAATTAAATGAGGTTTTGATGCCAAAGGAATACTGAAGGTGGACCGCCTTGGAAGGTTTCCTGACATATCTCGTTTAATTTTTAGCTTAACTTAACTGTAAAAATTTTGTTTTACACACTTCCACTGTTAAGCTAAATCAATGGGTTTGAACCGTCAAAACCCCAACACTGTGAACACTTAGATCCCTGAGTTAAATAGAAAAATAAGAATTAAATACAATTAAACTTAGGCATTGTTCAAGAATCTAAACTAATAATGAAATTTAACTAGTGTGAGGTTGTCAGGGGTAAAACGCAGACAGAAAATTTAAAATAATTTATATTGATTTAACAAATGACAAATACTTTAGATAGGTTTTGTCTTTTTAAATCGTTGTCGACTTTTGTCCGGAACCAATTTTAGAAGGCAACTAACGCTAGCTAGTGTGTAAGTTTTTATACTTGTACGTACAAATTTGTATACATAATATAATATATAAAGTCTTTATACCTAACATGTCAAATTTTTATAAACTATTTATAAACTATTTAAATTAAATGCAGTCCACTTTAAAGTTTGTGCTAATTTAAATTAAATAGTTTGGATCTAACTTTACCAAAACATTATTTAGTCACTTTCATAATTTTAAATTTTTTAACTATGTATATGAAAATTTAAGAAAACTATTTTTGCAACATATTAGCTCTCGTTATATACAACATAATAATTCTAAAGGCTTTAAAGTAAAATTCCATAATCCAAATCGCCACTTTAGTTTATTTCAAATTGCTCCATGTACATGTGTGAAAAAAAAAAAAAAAACGAAAATTGTTGAAATTTGCAAAGATTAAATCAAAAAACAAAGAAGAAAGTTTAAAGTCCTTATTTATGCATATGCACAAATTTTCTCACGTGCCAATATCAACGAATTAGATGATCATCAACTAGATTCTATGCTGCATCAGAGATATCAAAGAAATACAAAAACCTTTAAGAGTAATTTATGAAAAAGATAATATATAGTTATGTTTCACTTACTTGAACATAAACTCCAACAGCGTTGATATACTTTTCACAGTGTACATGAAATCCAATGATTTGACTGTAGGTCGGACCACGGAGTTCGAATGGCTGTCCTCTTTTCGTGCCATATGGTCCATAGACAGTCAAATTTGTTTCCAGTGTCAATGACATTACAACCTTGCGGTCATTATGAAAGAATCCTTTTACAGACTTAATGTACTCGTCTGTTTTAAGATTGATCTATATACAGAAAAGAAAAAACTTTGTTAGTAATTAAAATGTCTTAATTATGCATTAGGAGACAAATTTTACAAGGAACAACCAAAAGTTCATATTAGTATTTTTGTATAATGAGAACAGTTCAAATGTCCCATTTCTATCGTATATTTTCGTGTCTCATATATTTTATCTCTATTTTCAAAAGTCAAATAGTCATTCTGAACCACTCGGCATGATCTCCACATTAACATATGATTGAAGACCAAAAAATATATTTTTGAATGTATTTTAATATTATTTTTATATAGATTAAAAATCACTGTTTTTATATGGTGGCGAAACAGTTATTTTGTATTAAAGAATAGTATACAATTTTCACAAAAAATATAATATTTTGTCTCGATGTACATTTGAATATAAAGATTATATAGAGAAATTATGACTGACTATTTTAATATGAATATGAGATACAATAATGCATGAACAAGGAGGCATTTTAACCCTTCGAACCTCTTGTATGGAACTATGAATACAATATTCCAAGAAACTAATACCTGTAATTAACCAACACCATGATTTTATCCTATTACGTTGTTTAGTAAATGCTTCACTTTGAAGTTCTTAACATGATTCATAGACTTTGGAGTAAGAATATTAAATTAATTGTGTCATTTTTGCTTAGATTTTGTTACCCTAAACAGATTGATCTTGGTATACACTGAATGAAAAAGTGCTCGAGTAATTAATATATATATACTAAGACAAATTAATCATTTAAATTATTGGCCAATTTAGAAGCAAAGAAGGGTCCTAGTGCATTAAGATTTTTATATATATCACAAGTATACATGAGCAATTTATACTTATGAAGTTTAATAATATTTGAAGGATTGACAATTGAGTCAACAAATTATAAGATGGTGAATCAAAAAAGTTGATCATGATCTAAACAGAATGCGAAAGATTTTTTACATGAAGACCCAAAATATCTATGCATCCCATAGAACATTTTAAAAATCTAATCTGAACTAACAGTTTATGTTGCTCTTTACAAATAAAATCACAATTGACAAGGACTGGTCAAGCAATTTTTAAGCTCGAGCTCTGGTGTAGTAGAGTGACCATTTACAATATATACTAAAAAAAATTATATTATTACAAGCAAAAATAGAGGAATTCAATTAATTAAGGGATGTCCTCCCTGACAATTTTAAATCGGTATTGCTATGAAGATAAGTACAATTGTAGAGAACAAGATCGAGCTCTCTGTTGTACCCGGTCTAATTAACAAAAGGGCAATAGAAACAATGTTTGGCAAAATTGGACTCGTAATCGAATTGATTACTTGATTGTAGATTCGGAATTGAGTGAATCGGTCGAAATCGATCAAATTAGATAAAAATTCAGATTTTTTCTTTTTACAAACACACAGTTCTACACTAAAATGATGTAAATAAAATTGTAAAAATAAATAATTAGTTCAAAACTATTGTTAAGGCCACTTTTGATCCGTAAAAATGGAAAAATAGGGAATGAATAAAGAAAAGAAAAAGAAACCAAAAAGGAATGAAAGTAAACAGTTATAGGGAAAAAAACATATCAGAAAATAAATAAAAAAGAGTAAATGCAGGTCCCGATTACCACCCGAAATGGATAGGAGGAGAGGAGGAAAAAAAACAACCGAACCAGAGAGAACCAATCGGGAAACAACTAAAGAGAAAAAAAAAGTTTCATAGAAGAGTCCCATGGTTCATCCTTAGATTGTATGCACGCAATGTTAATTTTAGATTGAAGACTCTTTCTTCATCCTCAGAAAACAACTTGAAAGTAAAAAAAATCCGAGAAATTAATGTCCAACCCAAAAAAAAATCCAAAAACATTAATACAAGCTCAAGGCAATTCAAATATTTGAGAATCGGTCCAATTAGGCAGAGTACGATTTGACTCGGCCGATTTTGGTGACCATTATTAATACAGAGCCCTTGTTTATATCAATTTGCATTAGCCAACTAAAAGAAAAGTGGTTTACTCAACACATTAATTTTTTTTTTTTGTATTTCTTTGTTTGCTAATAATTTATGCAGATAAAAGTTTAAGAATATAATTACAATATAAATTTCAGTGATTTGATTTCCATCGATCTTTACAATAAGAAAATGCTACATATTACCAAACTACAGAACTTTCATACCTCAATAATGTTTCCTCCATCTCCGCCCCATCGGTTGGTGCATTGCGTGAGGCCATTACGTTCAAAACAAATAGCAAGAGAATCAATCACCTCGCTATGGTAGATACTAATTTTAGCAATGCGTGTAATGCCAATAGGATCCATTTCTTGCACTGACTCTCGGAGACTACCAAATGGCTCCATCTTTTTTATATTTGGGGTTATCTACATACAGAGAACACAAATACATTATT